>VCMS01000400.1:0-40489 GCA_022539475.1 Gracilaria domingensis
AAGTACATAGGTAAAGAGACAAACATTTAACTCCTTCTTAATGAGTCCCTTGTGGAAACATATGGAAATATCTAGAGACTTGTGACATAGGGTTTTCCGCAAAAACAACTTCAATATCTTCAACAACACAACAGCCTGATGACGCCATCTTCTCAATATTCACTCGTCACTAGAATATCATAAATTCATAAATTCTTCGCTCCTTCAGTTCTCCTCCCCATCCTCGTCCCTTTCTCCATCCCTGCGCTTCATAGTTCTCGTTTCTTCGTCGCTCTCCCCTTCCTTGACCATCAACTCATCCCCTTCGTTTCGTCCTACCCATCTTCCACCAATTCTATGTCCACCGCAGGACCACCTGTGTTGTCCTTCATTCCATGAGGTCTTCTTCTTCCACAAAAGTCGGTCGAAAATGGTGATTCAGATGAACTGCATCCGGCAAACTGTACTTCTCTGGTACCATATACATATGGTACCGAAACAGTCGGTTTCCGGAAATCTTCCATCTTTGTGCCCGCACCGGCATGAAATACATACCCCCTCCCAAGAAACACAGGCATCGGTGGGACAAAGAACTTCATCACAACTGTTGCTCGTGCCAACCCTTCAAATGCTTTTGCTGTTACAGCAAAATGACTGTGGGATCCTTCACATATCCAAAGTGGAAACGACACAGTTCCGGAGACCATCACAAAGTACTCCGGGTTCTTCCCTTCCAGCTTGTCTTCGTTTGTCAAGGTCTCGAAGTCGGTATGTAGTTGCTGTCGCTGGCAAGCACTCCAGTACATAAGATGCTTCCTCCGGTCTTCGGTGCATACATTCTCTCATTCGGTTGCTTGTTGTCTTGTAGCCCAACGCCGCACATATCTGACCAAGCCGAGCATCTGATAGCGCCCTCTTCTTCACAAGCAAATGCGTCTCCAGTCTACTCTCCATGTCGTCCACTATACCTCTTCCCGTCGTCATGTACCCAGGCGGAATTTTTTCTCACTAGCTTCTCAACCAGGTTTCTATAAGTAGCGATATTTTCATAATATTCCAATATCTTTCCAATGCCAATTTCCCGTCAAATTTTTTGGCTTTCCATCTCTCAATAGAAGTGCAATAAAATGCCGTTCTAATCAATTAACATAGAACCTAAGGAATTCTTCTTGAAGCATGAGTGAAATCCTAATGAGAGATGCACTCCATTTTTTCGGCCTGGGGTACCTTCTACTGTCCGCTTTGATCATGGAAATCCATGTAGTTCGATTTCTCGGTAACCTGACGTCTGGGCTTCTTCGAAACTTTTTTTAAAGAATCCAATAACTTGAGGCTTACATCCCCATGGATGAGCTTGCTAGGACTTTCAGCCATCTTCAAAAAATCGTTGTCACAAGCAAAGCCTTCCAGAATACATAAACCTTTCTCCCGAAGCTCAGCCTTCTTGTTCACAAAATAGATGTATGCGACGGAATCGTTCTTCACTGCCTCTGCCCATAGGGTCCCATCATCAATCTCCCCATCTCCTACCGCCTCGTTTAGAAGCTTCTGACCGTGATACGAAGCATGCCAAAACACAGCGTGATGTACTCCTTTAAATTACCTCGGCTTGAGCCAATGGCCTAGGTGCTCCTTCCGGAGATGTATCGCATCCATCCACAGATAAACAGACTTAATCCCGTCCACTTTAGCAGGCCACTTGGTAGAAACTGCTCTCAACCATTTCAATCACGAATCGCCGCCCTCGTAGGATCCTTCGTCTGCTTTGCTCAGCGCCGGGGGTAGAATTTCTGGGACTGTGTTGTCGAAAGGATCCCTGTCGTCTCCCCCCGTCTCAGCATTCGGCGCTGAATCAGAGTCCGTGTCGCTGCTGAACGAAATTTGATGAGATTATGCAAATATTTGATGACCAATGTTTCATCTTGGGGCACTTCGCTTACTTTCGCCTTCTTTTGAGCCCTGGGGTTGTTATCGCTCATCATCTTTCTTCGTCGACGGCTTCTTCTGGTGCTCCTTCGCAACCTCGCACCACTTGGCTCGACTAAGGCCACGTCGCTTCCCACTTTCCGAACGTCTTCCACGGCATTCTTCGCCTTAACAAGTTTAGAACGCGACGCCCGAGTATCCGGTTTAGTGACTTGGGTCGTAGGCGTGGTCTTCTTTTCCCCTCTCGCCGTGGCAGACGGTCTCACAGTCGAATTGAAATCCACCACGACGGACTTCTTGAGCTTTTTACGAGCATAAGCCACCCTTCTCGTTATATTCCGGTCCCAAAGCTTCTTTGTCGCTCCAGTTTCCAGGTGTGCGGCTTGTGTCGCAAGATACTCACGAAGGCTGAGTCTCTCAAACATAGAGACTTCAATCTGCATCTCGTACACTTCCCTCAGAGAGAGTTTCTTTGTTTTCGATACTTCAACGGCCAGCTCATTTACGGACTGGCAGCATATAAAGAAAGACTTTCGTATGTCTTCAAAGCGGCCCTTCAGTTTGGACTCTCGTCTCCTCGCAAAATATGCTACCAGGGCGTCCAGGTTGAAATCGGTTGTGTCCTCATTCATAGAGAAGAACTCATCACTAGAGATACAGGTATTACCAATTTCATTATACTCCTGACACACACTTTGCAAATGCTTAAGCAATCGAGGACTCTTGGCCACCTTCATAGCCATCTCCGCAAACCTCGATAGATGCCTGATATGGTACTGACCTATGATTCCGCATACACTTAAGGCACCCGCTACAGCGGTCCTTGTCATGTTGTTCAACACTTTGTTCTCCTCTTCAATCATCTCGGTTTTAAAAGATACAATGGAATGAACCTTGTCGGCGAAGTTTATAAGTCGGGCCTGCTTCAGTCCATCCATCGTTGAAAGCATTACCCAGACTCAGAAGCTCCCTCGTGTTCATCCTTTGTCCATCCTTTCTCCTCCATAAGGAAACGGTAAGTCCTTTACACAGTTTCCTTATCTTCTCATCATCTTCACATAGTTCTTTGAATGCCACAAGACAATGAGCCCTATCTATGAGAATACAGGTAACTTTCGCGCGATTTCCATCCACCATCTCCTTCTCGCACATATCTGTGATCAAAATAGCAACATTCATCGTTCCACGGGCCTGAAGAAACCCTTTCCATCGAATCTCCGCCTTCAGAGCTTCAACATGCTCCCGAACTGTCCCTCTCACAGCTGCGTAAGGGATTTCGAATAGATCGATGTCGCCCTTCACTGACTCGTACTCATAATGGTCCAAGTTGAACTTGAGCGTCACCAGACTCATATCTACGTATCCGAAGGTAATTCATCCCCTTCGTCGAATAGTTCATTGCCGTTTCCAGCCAAGCTCTTTTTCACCAAGACAACGTCATCATCATCCACTTCATCCACATCCCCAACTTCTATCCTAGCTCCACTGAGACTCCCAGCCATTTCAATCGCTTCAGCAGTGCTATTTCTTGACGACCCAGACTGCACATTCATCGCTGATTGCTTCCGTACTGCAGAGACCGCACTCTCTGGAATTGTGGTCAATTGGGCAGTTCCTACCTTTGTACCACTCTGGTCTTGCTTAGATGGAGTTTTAGGCACAAGCCCAGGCGCCGGAGGAGGTACTTCCTTGCCCCCTTTGTTCTTCTCTTGTTTGCCTGTTGCTTTGATCTGGACTACCTGACGTGGCAACCGCTTTCTATTCGGTGTACGAGGCGGTTTCGTTGTTTCCGCCTAACGCACTGGTTTCCTCCTGTCGTGAACGCCTCATTGGTATCCCCTAAAGGGGAACCTGCGGCGTGGTGTTCTGAACGGTCTCACCCGAAGCCATGAAGTTCAAGTCCCAAGCATAGAAACCCATTTTGTTTAAGTCCGCAACGTTCTTCGGAACGGAGCCTTCATCCGTACACTTAAATGGATACGGGTACGGTGTACGGAGCTCCTTTTATACATCAGCTCGACATATACCGACTATATCCTCTCCCAGCTTCCCTTCCAGTGTGTCATCATGAATTTTTCTTCTATATTCTTTGCCTTCGCGGGCAGACTCCATGGCCACTACGCCAGCCGTGCCAATCGGGACCTTGTTCTGTCCATTCCCCGCGATAAGAAGCGTCAGTTTGTCCCCCGATGCGTGCTTCGAATTCCCCGGGTTGGAGCTCATACTCGTTTCCGGATTCTGTGCTTCCTCACTACTCCTCTTTCTTCCTTCTTTTGTCTTCTTCGCACTTCGAAGATGCGGCGCCATGGGGTTCCGAACTTTCCGCGGCTTTCGGAAGCGCCTCATCTGCCGGGTTCCTAATCTTGTTCGCTCCATTATATAGCTTGTTTGAATTTAGCTTTGTCAAACACCCATAAAGGTTGAATGCAGAACAAAGCGGTAATCGTAAAATGCTCTTATCACGTCAGAAAAACTCGCACCCGCTCGGTTTGAACACGGTACACGCTTCGCTGTCGGTTGAAGTGTCGCACCCGTTCGTACCGCAGATTTTAGTGCAGCTCGCCGAAATGCTCGCGCGAACATTCGCGTCACTTTGAAGGAGTGGTACAGGCGGTTCGATACGGTTTAGAAGGCTTAGATACACACCAGACAACCCTCACGGTTTCCGCCTGGTACCTTCCTGGGGTGGCCGGATGCGACGTGTTCAGACGGCGCTCTGGATCGCGGTCTGAACACGTCGCATTCGGCCACCCCGCCACGCTACGGGGGCTGGTAAGGAAGGTTGTAGGGTACAAAGTAGAGCTGAATAGATCTATGCAGAGCACATTTTTCGTTTAGCATCGCAGTTTATACGTATCTACACAGAGGCGAGAAACGATTTCGCGCGGATTTGGTTTAATCGAAGTTCCGTTTGACTGCCGATGAGCAGAGCCATTCGAGAATGACGGTAGTAGTGACAGCACCAATGGCAATTGTACGGTTAATATGATCATGGCTGTTTATCGTTGAAGCAGTCTGAGAAGGACCCTCATCACGTTCAGGGGCGGGCGGCAACTGTACAGGTCATGTCAATGACGTGTTCTGCTCTTGGTGTGGCTGCTAAGAAGTGTGTTGACGCTGCATCATCAACATGGTGTGAGCAGGAAAGTGCAATCTACGCAACATGCGCTATCTCGTATAAAACTGTGCGCCTGAGACAGACATCCAGCCCCGCAATGGATGTGTAGCGCAGTCATTAGGCGTACCGAAATCAGCAGCTGCGGCCACGCTGGCTGCAGTCGTCAAGGCAGCGCTATTATGGGTGTTTGCGCCTTGCGACGGTCGTCTTCATTACGTGAAAGGCG
The DNA here is from genome assembly GCA_022539475.1 of Gracilaria domingensis. Classification (NCBI taxonomy): domain Eukaryota; phylum Rhodophyta; class Florideophyceae; order Gracilariales; family Gracilariaceae; genus Gracilaria; species Gracilaria domingensis. The sequence continues at coordinate 5,250 of VCMS01000400.1, forward strand.
CGGCGGACGCTCTGGCGAAAAGGAATGTGAGAGCCGTAAAACGCCATGCTCGGTACTACATTGGTATTACTAGTACGGAGATTGGGAAGACCTAGGCTGCATGTTGTTCCAGACTCTCTTGTGGTTGAGTGCGACGGACGCGTGGTCGAAGGTTGCGATGACGATGGCGTCTGGACGCCTTGCGACTGCGCAATGCAACAGATCTTTGGGTACGCGTCGGCGTTGGAACGCAAGCAGCAAGAGTGGAGGTGGAAGGCGTACAGAAGATTTGTATGCCGCACTATGATGGTGGCTATGGGAGATAATGATGTGGGTGGAGCAGGTCGGTGCAGAGAACGGCAATTCTGAGTCGTATAGGAGCATATCTCATCTGCCCCATGCGCGGTTCCAAAGTCTCCAGACTGCGGTCTGAACCGCGGTCATTGGAGTTCATAGCCGAGATCATGGCCATGGTCTGCGCTATGAACTCCGCTGACCGGGGTCCAGATCGCGGTCTGAACACGTCGCATCCGGCCACCAGGGGAGTCATTACTAGACGTGATTCTGCACAAGTCTGCGTACTACAACCGCTCACGCAAAATTGTTCAAAACCCCCTGCGTACGACTAACACCCGCTCAAATACGAATTCAGAATAACGTTTCATCACCACCGTCTACTACGCTTTCGAGAGCTCCTTCAGCGAGTTTCATCGCCACCGTCTATTCCGCTTTCGCCTGTTCTCCCGAGAGTTACATGCCCGCCGTCGGAACAGACCCCCCCGTGGTCTTAACATCACAGCGATGTCGACTACCGCAGATTTCGTAGCATCCACGGAGTCTAGCTTCGGTGAGAAGGATATTATGGCGACGCGGTTCCTTAGTTAGTTCAGCATAATTCTCCAGCTGAGAGAGTGGTTGGCGGCGTCTCGAGGCAGCATTGATTCCCCTCGTCAGATTGGATACAGGGCTCTTGTTGAGTACGCTGTGTCATTGACAGGGTCAATTGGGACCGGGTCGCAAACCGTGCCAGTCTGACTTGTGTACGGGAATTTCTCGCGGATATTACGAAGAGCACGTACACAAACTATATGCCGCAGGAGCTGGTGAAGATATGTAACGATGTTAGGTTCAAAAGTGGGGTCTACAATTATGTCCGTATCATTGACATGGATGACTGGAGTCGGGACCGTCGGCTGAGGTATCTTTTCGAATGGAGTTTGGATAAGAATATGGATGTCGGGAATTATTCTATGGAGCATGTGTTCTGGAATGACTTATTCAAAGAGCATGGTCCCGGATCCAAGCAGACCAAGAAAACTACCTTCCGAATTGAGTGTGCTACTCGTTTTCAGCAGCTGCTCTGTCTATCCCTAGTGAAGCGTATCACTATGGAGAGGCGACTCCCAGTTATGTAGAAGGCGAAGAATGTAACTGGTTCTCGGATACAGGTGCCGTTCGTTGATGGTTTCGTCATGTCACACCAAGCGCACATAAGGCGGATGGGGTATGCTGCGCAAATGGTATGTGTAGGATGGGATTCCTATGCTTCTAGTCTTGGATTTCGTGACGCAGAACAAATGCTGTTACCGTTTCTTGCCATGAAGAACGCGAGGCTTTCTTTCGGCGCAATTGAGTCCCGTTCTTCCGGATGCAGCCAAGCATCGGTGTTCAAAACATTGGGATCTAAGTGAAGCCAACCACAAAGGTCACCGCTGTTGTGCCGTGGGTTCACACCCTTTCGGATGATATCGACACCAAACTAAGGGATTTGTCAAAAGAGTTCCTGTCCGATCTGTACAAGGTTGTGTTAAATTGATTTCTGTGCAAAATGTCCGCTACTACCAAGTGGAAACTGCTGGAAGGGTTTCGAAGGACACTTCGGACACGGTGTCCATCTCGTTTTGATACTTTCTCTGATGAGTATTTGGCTACTCTTCGTACCATTATTGTCCACCTCAACCTGAGACCTTTCCAGCAGCCACCCTGAGCCACTCTGTCAAGACGTGAGGAAGGAAGCAACATGGTCACGGTGAAGATTGTGGATACGGTTACGGTACAGAGAACCATTTCCTCTAGGCCAAGGGCAAGGTCGGTGGGTGAAACATCCGGTAGAACATTCGGTGCAAACCCAGATCGAGTGGATGTCATTGTCATAGACAACACGGATGATGAAGACGATAGAGCGCACCGTCTTTCTAATGTTTCTGATGGTATTCTTCCACCTCACGACTTTGGCGATGTAAGGACGACGAAGGCTCTCGGTGTGGTCAACAACAACATGGAGCAACAGTTCTCTATGCATTGCGTTGGTTATGAAGAGTTATTGGAGGATCAAGGTACACTGTTCCCTTCCGATAATTCCCCAGAGGGCAATGTTCAACTCGTACTCAGGGCCCCATCTAATGGTGCAAAACCGGCAGAACATCAAACCGGTATGACCAACATATCCTAGTACCTTCGAGGCCGCAGGCCAGTCTGATGTGAAGTACACAACATAGCCTTCATCAAACGTATCTGCTTGTCAAAACACATAATCGGAACACCCTGTTCTAGCTCACGAAGGTCGTCAACAATGTCATGCAGAAAAGTGTCGAAGTATTGGGTAGCGTGCGATCCTGGTATAGCCGCAAGTATCAACGAGTTAGAGGCTTTGGCTCTCTTTTTCGGACTGAGGTTAAGCACGGTGCATGTCACAGGCCACGATGAGACAGGCTCACGTCGCTTGTTTCGATAGCATTCAAAACCATCAGTTGATATCGTGAGGGAGAAAATCAACGTGTTCTCATTGGTATCAGCATGTTTGACACGTTCTTGAAGAAGTCTTGAGAACATCCTCCCATTGTAGTAGTCGTCCGTTGATTTAAAGCTTTTGGGTATTTCATCTATATCTCCCTGAGAAGAAACCGCATCCAATGCCAACTTGTAACCCTCTTGGACTTCTCTAAAAGTATCGGGGCATCTTAGAAATGCTTTGAACGCTACTGATGGTTTCAGAAACCAAAAAGTTGCGCTTCCTTGGTCCATCAAAGGGGCCTGACATGTTGGACACTTTCTGCTTCCTTTCAACACGCCGGAACATGCGGCATGGCCTTGTCCGCACATACTGACTGAACTTTTAAAGAGAATGTTTTTCTTTATGGCGAAAGAAATACGAAGACGATAAGAGAAAGTTGCTTTGAAAGGCTCAACGGACAGAAGTCGCTCGATAGCGTTTTGAGAAATGTCGGATACTTCTGCCATGTACAGAAAACGGCTCAATCGCTCAAACTCATTCATTCTAGGGTCTTCATCGATTTCAATGTTCCCGGAGGGTACTGAAGAGCTCAGGCACGAATGATTAGAAGAAGAAGACCGCCCCAAACTAGAACAATCCTGCACAGGTGTACTACAAAATCGAAGCTATGTTCATCGTTGCCTTTTGAAATATTTGCGGCTTCTGCATATAGCTCGATATCACCTTCCTCCCTCTCCGGTATAACATTATTACTCTCTATTGCAACCACTTCGAGTTCTTTTGCGGCATCTTCATTATTGCGATTTGACGGAAGAATTTGATGCTGCCGTCCTAAGTCTCCGTATTGGACTGAATCAGATGCAGGCAGGTGTGTTCAGAGCTATTTATGTCCGGCAAAGAACCTGATGGGTTTTGTGTTACATGAGATGTGGTCTGCCATCGGAATATTCTTCTTTGGTTTGAGAGATTGGGAAATTGGGGGGTCTCTTCTACACTGTTGTCTTCATCACTTTCCCCATCACTTGTTCTTTCCATGGGGTGGGTAATCTCCCATCTTCTCTTTCTTACCCGTCGATAATTTTCGTCTCCTTCCATTCAAGACGGCGAATGTTTCTCGCTTTTAATGTGTGTGATGAGAGTGGAAGCTCTTGTCCTTATTCCGGATAAAAATATCGCGGCGATGTTCTCGTCATGTATCTGAGTGTGAGACCATTTTCGCAGATATTGGAAATGGGTAATTATTTTTTGTAGATCCATACCCGAACATTGTGAAACAGAATCAACGACAACCATTCCCTCTTCATCATGTGATAGTTTTCGCTTCACCTCGATGAGACAGAAATGGCGCAGGAAGAAGAATCCACGGCTTCCCGCCCACCGCTTCCCGTACAGTTGGATACATAAGCGCTTCGATGCGCTTTCTCCGACCACAATGGCTCTACCGCGTACCACTTCTCTCCTTCTCATCCACCTCATCTGGTTGGTTTATCCGTTCCAGCGACATCGTCTGATCCAACCCGGTCAAGCTGTGCAGAGATTCACATCCTTGCAGTGTACACCTTCCTCATACATCCAGTACGTTCTTTTGCTGGCTTTGCTGCGAGCACATCGCCTGACTTTTCCAAACTAACATTCTTATGGATATTGAAAAAATCACTGTCCAGCTATCCGAAGTAGGACATGGCTTCCGGCCAAGTCCCTAGCGTCTCTGTCGACCGTTCCGTAGCTGCTTCTCAAGCGGTGGCCATGCCCCAGAGTTCTTCTGCTCCCAATCAGGTTCCTCCTCAATGCATCCCCATTCCAACAGCTATGCATCGTCGTAGGATGAAAGAGTCCGATAGGAACGGCAGACCCACAGGGGCTGTAATCTCTGCGAGGCTAGTATTCAATCGTCTCTTCCGTGGGCGTTTTCCAAAGTGCATAGACAACGCAAGAACAGGGGATACTGAAGACTTGGCCTACAGTGTGGACCCTGATCAGTTCCCAGTCTACCTCGAGATGGCAAATGCCGCCAAAGATATGATACGTCAGTTCCTTTACCATAAGATGGGTCTGACTCGTGGTGCTGGTACTTTTCTCTCTGTGAAAGTCGAGTTCGCCTCTCAGCTTTTGCAGCTAAAGCAAAAGGTGGTGAAAGCCTTTCCAGTGCTTGGAGCTGCCCAAAACTACTGGATAGTAACTGATTTTGTGAAGGAGGGAATGCAAAGAGACAAGAAGGCAGTGAAGGAAGCGACGAAGAGGACTAACGCTCGCGTTAATGGGGCTTTAGAGCAAGGATCTGCAGGAGGCAGAAACAGCCAGAATGGTGTCCCGTTGTCTGGTGGCGACTGCCGGGAAACGGTTGAGTCCAGGGCCGGTGATGAAGGAGTTCCTACGAATGGTGATGGTGGAGTTTCGAGCGGTCATGACCAAGCGTCGGCTGAAGAACAGGATGGAGGGATTCCTCATTCAAACAATGATGCGTATTCCAATCATTCAGAGATTGCTTCTAGATCTCAAGATGATGAATTCCAAGGCGATGAAGCTGATGAAAATGCATCCCAGTCGTGCCAAGACTCTGAAGAAATAACTCCTGAGGTTGGGCAAACTGCAGGTTCTCGACGGGGAGGGAATGGTACTCAGCAGCATGGTTCCCACGTGAGCCGCAAACGGACTCAAGTTGAGCCGATCAATCGCGACCAAGTTGATTCCAACCGTCAGAAGCGTCGGCACAAGAAGTCAAAGAATGCTCGTTCTCGTTCGAATGTCACATCTGGCAACCAGAACAATCAACAAGGACCATCTCGTACGCCTGGCCATGCTTCATGCGGACACTCTCGTGTGTCTGGCTCCCGCACGCATCGACGTCAGTAGACGACTGTCGTAAGGTAAGTAGCTCGCGCACAGGATGTTCACAATGGTGACCCCAACAAATCTGGAGTTAACCATCTCTCTCATTTTCTCCTCATATTTGTGTTGTGACTAACTTTTGTATCCTCAGTGGTGTCCACAAAGATTGTAGTAGCTGCCCTGTCCAACACAGGGACTTCATTATAGATTCTCTTCCGCAGGTCTTCTGCCATCGATAGGTCTTGAATTTGGACCAACACAAGGTCTTAGGGTAAACGGGTGTTCTAAGTCTGGTTTTGATGCTCGAGATGCGTTGCATCAGCGTCCGCATACAGACATGTTTGCTGACATCTACTCTGCTCTTCGCAGATATTTTCACAGAATTTGGTGTACATAGTGTATCTCTTCGGACGAATCTGAGGTCCATTATTGTACACTAATTGCCATCTCAGAGACATAAAGAGAGGATCTTAGGTACTACTGAAAATGACCTACGCTGACCGCTTCTCGTCCAAACAAGGGACAGGTTATGTGTTGCAATATCATTCCTCAAGAGGCTAGTTTTTGTCCTTTGTAGCACCGATTATGGTCTGAATATGAGAGCCTGATAGCGTACACATTACGACCCCCTTCAGAAGATTTTGGAACATCCAAGACGAAGTGATTTAGAAATGATTTGGAACAGATTTGGTGCTGCGAAGGGTACACTTTCGGACCTTCTATGCGGACAGATTAAGAACTAGTTGGGCCATACAAGAACCCTAGTTGGGCCATCTATATTGGCACTTATTTTGTCCATCTTTTGGACGAACTTAGTTGGCCATGTTTCCGCACACATTATGTGCCATTCTTTCGGGACAAATTAGTACACCTTTGGGCTACTTCTGGGACACTTAAATCAAGATCTTTTTAGACCATTTCTCGTCCATTATTGGGCCATATTTTGGGTCTTTCACATTGTTTGTAGGGACTTGAATGGGGTCCTTGACATAGAGGGTGGCAGCGAACTGACGGTCGTTCTGGTGAATGGTGGTGGAGGCGAAGCCGATGGAGCTCACGGTCTCTTCAAAGATTTTGGAGAGCAGTTTGAGACACTCAGGAGCGGAGGTGATTGAGGTCTCGAAAAGAGAGGGAAGAAAGTTGGACTGCCTGAGAATGTTGATAAGCTCGTCTGCGGAGTGCTTTCCGAGTTTGGTGGCGATGGAGGAAGTTTATGTGGCGAGACTGTGAATGTTATCACTTGGAGCGGGCAGAGAAAGGGCATGAACGGAACCTACGGAGAGGGACTGAGAATTGAATAGAGGCTGTGCTGTAGATAGATTTGCTGCGTCAGAAGAATGTATGGAGAAAGCGAGCTGCTGATATTCATACGGTTCGTCGGTAGCGAGTGCTACATTATCGGAGGGGCGGTTGGAGCGAGAAGAGAGAGGAGGCTTGGTACTGCTGAGTCGGTGACGTTTCGGTGGCGGGATGAGAGGGAGCCACGATGGGCTGCAGGAGTCAGAAAAGGGTTTGGGTCATGCCGTTGCCTGCAACGTTTCTGATGTTGCGCGAGGGAGGCGACAGAGTCTGTCTGAAAGGCGCAGCGCGAGAAGCAACAGATGTACATGATGCCGTAGGGCGGGGAGGGGCGGAGGGGTTGGTTGGAACGATGGAGGTGAGGAGCGGAGGTCAATGGTGCAATGTTGCAACTTGTAGGAACTTGTTGGCGTACAGTGCGGGGGAGAATATTGGGAGAGTCAAATCGGCGCCATGTACGTGATGGTTTATGTACATTACGATATGATATGGGTACCCATACCGTACTGTTACGTCGAGTAGGGAAGGAATTGTAGAAAACTGAAAAGTAACATTCCTAAATTTTTGGGCCCATACTTTGCGGCCGGCGTGAACTCTACACTAGACGTAGATAGTGCTGCACTGGAGAAGTCAAGAAATGTCCATGGCACGGGCCTGACCAGTGCTATGTGAGGTCTGATCATGTCCTTTCTCTGCGAAAAAATATGTTCCAGATCATGCGAGTTCCATACAGGTTCGTGAAACATGTAACGGTTTCGACTTTTACTGCCATCGTATTTGTTGTTGACCTAGTTCGATGCGAGAAATGTACGAGTAACGAGCGAAAGAATTTTATGGAACTCATGCGAGTGACATACTGGTACGGTTTACACTCTAACTAGGGTTTTTATGGATCTAGTTATTGCTTACCCCGTTTGACGCGAGCGATTTACGGAGAGCGAGCGACGATGCTTGGGACGCATGTGCACGCTCGTAAGGTACGTCGCTCATTCCGCTCTAAGAGCGATTCGAGTGAGAAATGTACTTTAATTCTCACTCGAGACGCTTGTAGAACTTAATTAGCGAGGTTCTAATGACTAGCTGCTGGGTTTTTGTTCTGGCTTGGTGAACTTTGGGTCGTTCATTGAATTTTATTGGAAACTGTGGCACAGGTAGGGCGTTGAGGGTAGATGGTGGAGCCGTAGACCGTGAATGTGTCGCATTATCAGTACTGGAAGACATGGAGAGGTATGTAGCAACAACGTCTCGAGGAGAGTTTTACCTTTGTTGTATATCTACTAAATTTGTGTCCAATTACTGCTTGCAGATTTTCGATTCATGGTGAATAGGAACGAGAAGGTTCACTTTCTATTCAACATCGGTCCAAACTCTAGAAACTACTATGAAGGTAAGATGTACTGTTGCAATGTACTGAAAGGGTTCAACCCTTTTAGTACATTAGAACAGTACGTCATACCTCCATGGTTGTGTGTGTGCTGCATGTACTACCTGTGTGCCAGTTTTGCGGTGTGGCGATGAGTGAAAGACTGTGGCATCGGAGGCGTTGAGGGTGAATTGTAGAGCAGTGGAGGGTGAATGTGTCGCATTAGCGGACTGGAAGACATGGAGAGGTATCTAACACAACGCTGTGAGATAAAGTGATGCGCAATGGATGTCTATCGCATGAAATATTGGGAAATCTATGGGATATCAGTCGGATATCTTCTGCACATACAGGATATCCGAATGATATGCAGTGGTACCCCGTTGGATGCGCTTAATTGATGCCCTTTACATATCCTTTGGATGTACAAAAACTATTCGAAAGATATTCATATGATGCAGGAGGATATGTCCCATGGATGTCCGGAAATCTACGGTGCATCATTTGGACATCACAAAATCCAATGGACATCTCATCGTACATCATATGCGCATGAGGGGGTTATCATTTGGGTATACTTCATGCATTATCTGAGCATCATTTACGTATATCATTTGGACATCTTAAGGAGATCAAATGGATATCTTCAGGTTTCGTAATTCTAATATAGGTTATCTTAGGGATATTATCCGGACATCAGCTCACCTCTCTGGGCGAATGAATCGAGAAGAAGTTCGTGTGTATTCTCTGACTGCTAACTGTGTTTCTGATTACTGCTGGGTCTTGATTCTTGAATATGGACGTGAAGGTGTGTTTGGATACGAGAACTGGAGGATTTGAAAAGGTAGGGAGATATCGCATTGAAAGGGTTGTGTGTGGGCTATGGGAAATAACTTGTTTCAGGGTGTGTTTCTGTGCGGTGCCGCGATGAAAATGTATGGACTGTGATTGGGAGTGAAAGGGATGGAGAGGTAAGAGGTTCAGGTATCCGAGAGACGTTTCTTGGTTGTTTTGAGTATGTGTACTAACTTTGTGTCCGTTTACGGCTTTCTGTGATGATGCGATCGAGGTGTGTGGACTTTACGAAAGAAGATGTTACATGCAACAGCCGATGAAGAATTTTTGAAGATGAGTTCTGGGTGTGATCATGGTGTTTTGAGGATACGCGGTAGCGGTGGTGGTGCTCAGGGGGTACTGCAGAAAAGGAATGTTCCAGCGGTAGTATTATCGGAGGCTGGCTGCGTTCGGTCCAGACTGGTCCGCTCACTGGCGCCCTCATTGGGTCCGTTGGTGGACCATCCGAATGCGCCCACTCACCTAGAGCAGTAGCAAAAGTAGAGGACTGGCAGTACGGTTCTGCCATCTTTCATACTCGCTAGTTTTAGATGTCTAGTATCAGAAACATAGCTTGCTTTAGCATTCGTCAGAATCATTCATTAGTCGTCGCTTTCTCTAGCTTTTCTTCCGAATGGAAATTACAGAAAGTGCAATTTAACATATGAAGAACTAGCATTTCAAAACTATCACTTTTGGACTGATGTATAGCAGAGCGAAAACACAGACGTGAGTGTAGCCTGGAGGACGCTAGTCAAAGAGATATTCTCATCCACAAAGCCCTAAGAATTTCGAATGAGTTGTATGGGAATGATGTGCTGTCTGCAAATGAGCTGCCCTTGGTAATCATGTCGGTGGTATATGGACTATCTGTGTCTCACAAAAGGGTTCAAGTGTCTACTATGTGGCTGTTATGGGCGAAAAACTGATGTTTTCCGTATGTGTGTTGTATTTATGGCGTGCGCATGGTTGGTGTATGGATGGTATTCGCACACAACAGACACAGTGCCAATCTCAAAAAGTTAGGTTTTTTTATTCCCTTACATCTGCCATTGCCATCATCCGTCATGCGCCAGGCACTCATAGGGCACATATGTGACGCAGATACGACTTATATACGACTTTGTGCCAAACATAGCACAGAGTAGGTACCAAAACCCATATACCAGACATGAATCGTACATACACCACCCAAGTGTTCCCCTGAGCGGGCAAAGGGTTATACAAGGCCTGTGGAAAACGCTAATCAGCCAGTTCCGGTACCCGATAACCTCAAGAAAGCACATGAAGGTATTAAAGCCAAGAGGAAGCTCACATTGATCATGCGTTCTAATGCTGTAACCGAGATTCCAGTCTCTGTTGGTGACCACGTTCAGGTCTCCGTCAAGAACCAACACGAAAAGAGAGGGAAGTGCTCTGTTGCCCAGCCTATTCTAGCTTATGACCACGACAGCAGGACTGTCAGTATACCGAGTGCAAACTGCCGAACTATCAGCGCGGCTGTTGAAGATGTGCGACAAGTGACACCCCCTGACGAGCTCGCTACTACTGTGAAAAATGCAATGGATGTAGTGGATGTCTCTCTGTCTGTGGCAATGGATCAAGTGGAAGAAGATGTCCTGTCCGATGATGTAGAAGGGCCAGAGAATGATGATTATTCCTCTTACGAAGGTCATTCTGACGGCAATCTTTTCCCTTGTGGCGATGAGGTCGAACAAGCGACTCAGCCAGATACCTCCCCTCAAGATCAAACCCCTAATCAGGGGACACTAGAGGATACTGTTGAGATTCAGAATGCACAATCATCGCCGCAACTTGAGAAGGATACTATTACTCCAGCTGCAGCACTGCATTCAACCACTGCACGTGTCCCACCCTTGCGTAGAAACACGCGACTAGAACGACAACCCGCCCGTCATCGTCCGGCTGCTGGAGACAACATTGAAGTTTACTGGTCTCTTAACAAGAAGTATTATCCGGGGCAGATTCTTCGATATGGTTCGCGTTCCAGGAGATACTCAGTCAGATACGAAGACGGCAAGAGTGAGATTCTTGACCTCTGCAAGGAGAGGTGGCGCTTTTGTGCAGAAAATGGCCATCATGCTAATGAGATCGAATTGTCGCCAGGGCAAGAACCGCAGAGCATAGAGAAAGACATTTTGCAGGAGTTATTTGAAGTTCTTGGATCTAAGGAATTCATGTTAAATCAGTCTCACGGATTGCCCCCGTTCCTAACTCACAACCCCTATCAAAAGGAGGAAGAAGCTTTTCTGAAGACAGTATACCGGGTTCCTGTCGATGCTCTGCCGATGGATGCGAATGTCATTTCCAGTCACGTACTCTACAAAATCAAGATATGCGATGACGGATCGCTTTTGTTGAAGGCAAGGACTGCGCCTCATAGCAGCGAAGACAGCCAGAAATCAAACCTGAAAACAGATTCAGCGACTTTTCTGCCGTTGGGAATACGCATTCTGCTGGCAATGACGACCATACGTAAGTGGACTTTGGCCAAGATTGACTTTAAGAGCCCTTTTCTTCAGAGTGGCGAAGCATGCCGAGATGTCTATGTAGTTCCTCTTCGAGAGTGTAGGTCAAGACGCAGACACTACTGGCTGCTGAGAGTAGCTTTCTACGGACTTCTGAACGCTTCTGATAAATGGCAGACAGTAAGTGACGATCTTATGGTTCAAATCGGGTTCTTGCATCTTGTCTACGTTCCGCAGTTATTATACAAGAAGTGAAACGGAGACATTGCTACTGTCGCTGTGAAGATTATCTATGATCTTCTGCTCACTGGACCGCGCAGCGACGTGAAGACAGATATTGACAGAATCAGGCGGTCGTATGAACTGGGAATAATTGGTCTTGGTCAGCCGGCACTCAAGTACTTTGGCTTGGACGTCGTCCAGCTCGAAGATCACTAGATTATGATACACGGGGATGAAAAGTTGAAGGGTTTGGAGGCTTACCCTCTCGACTGCAAGCGCAGAAAGGAACGAGAAGAGTTTTTGAATGCAGTAGAAGCGTCCGTGTTCCGTTCTCTGAATAGTTCGCTTGGTTGGTTGAGAGCGGCAGCCTCACCCTTTTGCGCATTTGCTGCCATTCTTTTGCAGCAGAAAGGCCCGCGTCCAAGAGTGAAGGACATGAGCAGGCAGATCAGTATGCCGAAGAATCACAAGAAACGCGGATCCACTGTGCAATACGTGCGCCCAACTGACGGCAAGAGATATAAGGTCTCAGAATTGCTCTTTGCAGAGGCAAATACGCAAGATGACTACGGACAGTTAGGCTGGATTGCTAGAACACTTTTTGGAGACTTTGAGAAGGACTCCGTCTTTTACGGGCTTTTTTGGTCGTCTCGGAAGTCTAAAGGCCCCGTGAAGTCTATCGGATCTGCTGAGATGTTGGCTTCGGGAGAAGCCATTGACGAAGGAAAAGTTCTCGCAAAGTTTTAAACCACCCTGCAAGGCATCGAAAATGGTCTCATTGTCGTCGCAGACTCGAAAGATATGTATAACACGTTGTCGACTTGCCGTAACAGTCCTGACAGGTCGATACAAGCCGATGTCAGCGTCATAAGGTTCCAGTTCAAATTGCGCAATAACGAAAGGATGATCTAGATATCGAGCAGGCTGAGCCGTGCAGATCTGCTGACCACAACGGACAGTCCGTTAGAGCAGCCTTTGGAGTTGTTGCTGCTTTCGGGAAGAGTCTGCTTGAAGTCTGAAGCGTTTGAGTCGCGTAGCTCCCATTCTTCTACTGCCACCCAGTGGATGAGCTACACAAAGAACGAGAAAAGGAAGGAAGTTTGAATCGTGCAGCATGCTATCGTAGCTCGAGCAAGGGCTGTAGTGCAACGCGTTCGCGGGGACTTAGTCTCTATTGCGATTCTTAGTATACGCGGCGATGCCGGGAGATGTTGACAGACAGTATGAGTGACTGGAGAGGTTGACCCCTTCATGTGTGTACTACATATTAGAAATAGTAGTTATAACGTGCATTGTAGTGCAACGCTTTAGCGGTCACTTCATCGCTGTTGCGAGTCATAGCATACGCCGCCGATGCGGGAGATGGTACCTCAAATTATGAAGTGAGGTGGAAGACCCATTCTTGGGCGAATTATACACTGGATTGGATCCAGGAGGTGTGCCAAGCATTGCTAGCTAGTCCTACACGTGTGGGAAGTTTGCACCCATTAGTTGGGGCATTTTAGATGTTTATTTTAGATATTTTCGATACACCGCTTGACAGTGGGTTGGCACTCTACACTACTTAGTAGGTTGAGCTGCACCCATTGTCGGGGAAGTAAACGAACCAACCGAGTGTTCGGCTCTGATGTTTCACCTCTGGTGACCGATATCCTCCTCCCGGAGAGTCGACACCTTGCGCAGGGTTCACCATCCCCCTTGCGGCATAATTGACACCACTACCGCTCTAGCTTGTTTACTTTGTGTGTGTTTTCTTTTTTTCTGTCCCTGTTATACAGGTAGCACTACTTGGTGTACCGGTGGATACCGTTCGTGGCTCGACACACTCGCTTGGGCTATTACCGCTCTCGCGTTTCATCGCCACACTCGTGAATATTGCGTGCTACGCACGTGACACTACTGCCGACTTGTGTCGTGTGTTCTTTACCGATAGACGCTTCTTCTTCGCCGCTCCGCTCCCTCCATTACTTGGGAAAGGTCGACTCCGATCGTACACGCGGCATTGCCGTGTTGTACCTGTGGAAGCGCTCTACTGCTGTGCTCGCCTCTTAAGAGAGAGTTTGAATTGCCTTTGTGTGTTTTTCCCCATCGCTGGGTTTTGCACAACATGAATGGCGTAGCCCGTGAGTCACACACGTGTGAGAAGTTTGCACCCATTTTTTGGGGTATTTACAAATCTATCGTAGAATATCTAATGAACCAGACTTTCAGTGGGTCACCTGGCTACAGTAATTAGCCGATTGATCTCAACAAAGTATTGCAGAAGTATAAGGAACAACCAAGTGTTCGTCTCTAACCTTCTACAGTAGGTATGTAGTAAATCTTTGCGGAGAGTTTTCCCCCTGTGAAAAGACTGTTATTCGACTTCCGGCATCTCTTACACCACTACCGCTATTGCGTGATTATGTTGATGTGTTTTTGTCTGTTTCTGCCCTTGTCATGCAGATGTTGATACTTTGCATACCGGTGCTAACCGTTCTTGGCACGACCATCCGCGTTCCTTCTTACCGCTACCGCATGTCACCATTACTCTTTTGAGAGTATTGTACGCCCCACTTTGATGTTATTACCGACAATGTCGTGATCTCTACTATAAGACGCGTCTTCTTTGTTTTTTGCTTTGTTGATTGCCGGAAAAGGTTGACGTCAAAGTTACGTCTGGTTTAGCCGTTTCATCCGGTGAAATTGCTCTACTGTCGTGCATCTCTATAAGAGGAAGGTTTGAACCGCTTGTGCGTTTCATTTTCACCGCTGGGCTTTGTACTACAGAGGTTGCACACTGTGTACCATTTTGGTGTCTATACCTTGTGCTGTGCACCTGCTGGAGAATGTTCGAGCGATATGGCATATAGGAAAAAACTAGGTAGTCTCATCTCATCAGTGATACATGATAGAGAGTTGGTTAGACTAGCATCACCATTTTTGAGTAAACGATCTATCACATATTTTATTCAGTTCTTTTGTTTTCATTAAAATAACTATTTACGAAGACATCAGTGCTGAAATAGAAACGTATCATTTTTCATATACCCATCTATTTTGAATGTGTATTAGATTGTCCAATTTTGCTTATCAAGGTCCGATAGATTTTCTATATAAACAGCCTCCGACTTTTGTTTTTGGTAGTAAGAGAAACTGTTCTTGCATTGCTTGTCTCCCGTCAGCCATATTAGCAGGTAATTGACGCACGCACAATCAGCGTTGGTCTCAAAGTAGAAAAAATATTTAATACTCTTTATTTATGTATACTTAAACACTACAATATAGATATTATGAAAATAGGTTATTTTAAAATTGTAAAAAGAGACTAGGTTATATCTACTGGTTTATACATAACGAATGTTAGGTCTAAAAGGGTTAAATTTGAAAATAAGCACGGGATGCTTTTTTGAAAAAGTTAGTATCTAGTTGCTCAAAGTAAAATTTAAGAAACTTTTTTAGCTTTGCATTTTACGTGAAGTTTAACCATGTTTGCTAGAATTTAAAGTTTTAATTTTTGTACCCTGTATATTTGCAGATGTGGCTCTCTATTTCGTGTATGAAACAAAAAATAGAGTTAAAAAGTATACATTTGGAAGTTTAAAACCATTTAGTTAACACTCTTCAGAGATGAAGCTGCTAAACACTGCTTTTAATTGGTTTACATTACCTTTTGCGAAATATGTTGAAAGAATGATATTTGTTTAATCCCAAAAAGTACGTTCTGCCTAAGAAATAATGTGGGCTTTGTAATCCCACATTATTGTTCATCTACTTTAATTGCAGTCACTGGGGACTCCCCAACCACTGGGGAGTAGCACACGGGGGAGTGCTCCCTATTCAATTTTTCGTGGTTAGAAGCAGAAGTTTTCATATTTTTGTATTCCGACGAGTGGGTCCAGCAGATGGCAATATTTGTGTGCCACAGAACGAATTGGGCTCTCCCGTGACGGGTCTGACGTCTCCACCATGACGGCGAAATGATTACGTTTTACTGCGTCATACAGTAGTTACAACGCGTTTTGCTTTTAAAGGGCACTTCCGAAGTTTATCTACTGGCGAATGGTAGGTTTCTACGCTTTTGCAGTTTCTCTCTGTTCGATTGGTAGTGTCAACCTTGGCAGCGGGTTAATTATTGCTTGGTTTCTGAAACCTTCATGATTTCTCTCAACTGTAAGTTGTTTTCCCCTGTTGATCGGCCTGCGCCCAGCACGTGACGAGTTCACACGTTACATGTTACGTGAACGACGCGTGCGTGTGGCTACGCGTGCGAAAGGAGGCGGAAGTGGCGATGAAACAGCTTACATGATGTTACTTGATGATAGCACCAGTGCCTAAGAAATCGGCGCAGAAAGCGCGAATAAGTTATAGGAAGCAGGGGTCACGGCGAAAGAGGGTAAAGGACAACGTCAGATGCCCGGAATTCGTCAGCCGGCAGTGCCGCAAGCCGGAACTGCTGTGGCATCATTGGTTATCACGCCACGATGGCCTGGGCACGTGCTGCTACGGTACGAGACTCGTTTTTTTGAAGTGCAGCGCACGCCTTACAGCTTACGGTCGTCCGTAACTTTACTCTGTATGCATGGCGCGTTCGTCGGAAGGCACTGTCGCGGCGCGTGTGCGAGCCGCGGTCCAGTGATGTGCCGCCGTTGCGAACGCGCACGTGCAGCCCTTCCGCTCGTGGCCCGATGCGCCGGTGCTCGCGCTCGCTGTGGTCGTTCGCATTGCGCGTGCCCCCGCCTGCTCGCCCTTGTATAATACCGAGGCCCGTACTCATCACCCCCTCGCGAGCTGCCCGGTCACGTTCTCGCCCGCTTCAGACCATAAACGAACCCATCCTTGCTCTCATCGGCTATTCCTTCGCTTCCACTCTCATACTCCTGTGCGGCGCCGTGCCCCATCCCAATCCACCTGCCAGTGCGCTCGCGCCCTCACTTCCGCCTCCAATCCCACCTTCAGCCTTTCCAACAGCCTTACAGCTTCCCAACTCAAGACGTGTTCATCCTCACCTCTTCATCTCTCTAGTGCTCTCCAAAAAGCCCCCAATGGCCGCTGCGTCCGCACCTCCTGACCACCCTCAGCTGCCCCCGCCTGCCGCCGCACAGAAACAATCTCGCTCTCTCCGCGAGTGGACTGTTGGAGATTATGACTACCGCGCGCTCTGTCTCCCTCGCGTACCATGCCTTCAATCCTCACGGAATCAGCCCTCTATATTCTTCGGTCTCCATGACCGTCTTCCTATTCTCCTCGGTATGCTCATGGGCTTTCAACATGCGTTGGCCATGGTAGGAGGGGTAATCACTGTTCCCAGGATTTTGGCTTTTAACCTTATGTTAGACGCTTCTGATCGTGCCTATCTCACTTCTACAGCTCTTGTTATATCCGGCATAATGACCTTGATACAGATCCTCCGCTTTCGCATAATCAAAGGATACTGGATTGGCACCGGTTTGATTTCCATGTCCGGCGTTTCATTCACCTTTGTGCCAGTGGCCCTCGCCATGTTTGACAGTTTGCGCCAGTCTGGCTTCTGTGAAACTAGTGAACCATGTCCGGATGCATACGGAAGATGGCTTGGGACAGTCATGGTCGGCTCCTTACTGGAGGTGGCCATTTCGTTTATTCCACACACTACTCTGCAGAGGGCATTTCCCCCGATTGTCACAGGCACTACCGTACTCATCATTGGTTCCTCTCTTACGTCCGTTGGTCTTGCAAGTTGGCACGGAGGCTTCAACAACCCAGATCCTCCGTTTGGCGATGCCCTTTGGATAGGCCTAGGCTTCTTTGTCTTTTCTATCCTCATAATCACCGAGTTGTTCGGATCGCCCTTTATGCGAAACACACAAATTGTAATTGCCTTGGTGGCAGGCATAATCCTCTCGGCATCACTGGGACATCTCAACTCTGAGATAATCTCGGAAGCTCCCGCTTTCACGTTTCCACTAGTGCGTCGTTTCAAGTTGGGATTCTTTGGACCAGCGTTAATTCCGATCATGATTGCATTTGCTGTGTCGGCAGTGGAGGCTATTGGTGATATAACTGCGTCATGTGAATTATCGCGTGTTCCTACGGAGGGTGAAGACTTCGAATCACGAATTCAAGGCGGTTTGTTGGCTGACGGCCTCAACTCGCTCCTGGCAGCACTGCTAACATCATCACCTACCATAACCTTTTCTCAGAACAACGGTGTGATATCTATGACACGAACTGCAAGCAGGGAGGCTGGGTTGTGGGCTTCACTGTGGCTCATTCTCATGGGTGTCATCGGAAAGCTTGGCGGAGTGTTTGTTGCTATGCCTGATGCTGTTCTTGGTGGAGTCACAACTTTCCTATTCGCCAGTGTTGCGGTTTCGGGCCTTCGAATACTGGCAGGAATCAAATGGGATCGTCGCTCACGTTTTATCCTTGCAGCATCATTAGGGCTCGGATTTGGAGTGGAGATGGTTCCAGACGCTTTCGCGTCATTCATTCCCAAGAGTTCGAATGAAACTGTTGATTACTTGCGTCAAGGGCTGGTGCTCATACTCAACACTGGGTACTCCATAGGGACTATTACCGCAACTGTACTGAACTTACTTTTGCCGGAGGAGGCCGAGGATGTATCGCCCAGCGAATTTCTGAAGAAGGCGCGAGATGCGGACTTGGAAACATTGGAATCGGGAGCTCAAAGCGATGATTAGCTGCTGATCAACGGCAAATTCAGCTCTTCTATATGGTCCCATCTCCTGAAAGGAAGATTTTTGCCTACCTTTACGGGGTCTGATCATAATAAGGTATCATATATATCAATCTTTTCTTGAAAACCCTGTGAATTCGCATGGCTCCCGTGACATTGCAGGAAGCGCGCAGCACGTGCAAGGTTTGTGTGACAACTAATGTGTACACGCAACAGATCTTTTGTAACGTTGCAATCTGACGACTATGCTAGACCATATGCTGCACGCTGGCATGATGGCATGATGTAGGGTGGGAACTTCCCACTGGGAAGTACCGTACTGACAGCAGAGTATCTTACCAAAAGGTAAGGTGGCGAAGTTACAGTATGTGTGATTCGTATACTGCATAACACATATGTGGACGGCATATGACATTCGAAATATCAACGACATCTGATTGATATCGCAATGGCAGGTTCCGCGATGGAAGAAGATGTTTGAGCAAAGGCAACAAAAATTGGGGGGTTTGTTGTTAATCAGTTCTTCGAAACGGTTCACAACAGCGTCACATCGTTCCTGCACTTCGATTATCGGGAGTGTTTTGTGACATCGCTTTGACTGTTCCCACAGAGTTTCATTCGACAGTCTAATCATTCGATGATGATCAACATGATGATAGTCAAGAGTGTCGTGTAAACCCTTTAGTACGCTGACACACGAGACCAAGACTAGATGGTGTAAACTCTTGTCTTTGTAGGGGCTCTACGAAGCAATCTGTTAAAAACGATTGAGTGCATTGAGACATGATGGAATCATGTGGCTGTTATGTCCATCAACGAGCGCCGGAGAGAGCCATCTGGATTTGGCTATTCTGCTCCATCTTCATTGTGCTGGCTGAACTATGGCAGTGACACGGCTGGGGCAAGTGCACAACGATTGTTGCCGTTGCGGGCAGCGTTCGAACTGGCATTGCTAGTGTGATGCAGTTTGGCCTGATATCACATGTCGAGAATTGCAACCCAACGTGACTGAATCCTTTCCATTCTGGGAATGGATCTACAAGGTACTGCAGTTGTCTCAAGAAGTTATGATCCACAGTCATGAGGTGAGGAGACAGTTATGACATGTGTTGTCGGTGTTGCATTTTAGAAGAGAAGGGAAAGGAGTGACGACGGTCGGCGTACCGCCGAGGCGGCGCAACGCCGAGGCAGCGCAATAGAGGAGGAGGTTTTAGAAAGAAGACAGAGGCTGCATTCATGGTCCACGGCCATCGCTTTGCCCCATAGATTCTGTTTTATTCAGTGAAGGTATTGCGTGGAAGATGATCATTTGCAACCTTGTGGTGTCAGGCAAAACAACAGGTTTTGATTGCGTAACAAACATTGGCAGATACGTTGGCAAAACAAAAGGCCATGCAGTTGCGAGGAGCGAATTTGAGCGTACATGCTCTTGCGTGATGAAAGCACGCAAACTGGAGACGGTATTGAGTAAACGGCAGCGGCTAACTTGTTAAAACGGCTGGAGAAGCACGTGCAGTATAATATGCAGCTCGTTCCCCTCAACTCAAAACGATTCTCCCTTAGCACGAATGAGGCGGGACAGAAAGC
This sequence comes from Gracilaria domingensis, assembly GCA_022539475.1. Taxonomy (NCBI): domain Eukaryota; phylum Rhodophyta; class Florideophyceae; order Gracilariales; family Gracilariaceae; genus Gracilaria; species Gracilaria domingensis. The sequence goes on from VCMS01000400.1 coordinate 25,244, forward strand.
AGACGGCTGTGAGTGTGTATCGTATCTCCCGAGGGGCGGTTCCGAAGGTGAGCGCTCGTAGGTGAGAGTTTGAAAATGACGGGGAAAGATGACTGGCCGTGTGTCAAAGAAGGCTCGAGCAGCAGCACATGTGTAAACACTCCGGTAGATTGCGTAGTTTCGGACGGAGCGGAGTGGTCTCTATCAACGGTGCTATGCTCGCAACTGAAACAGGCCATTGAGGGTGGGCAGCGCAGATGGGTTGAGCGGGTTTTGCTGAACAGTTCCGAGTTGGAGCTGGGGAGTATCAAACATCTGCTCTTCACGCGCGAGGACAGGCCGTACACAAGAAATCTGCTGTTCGAAAACGAGAGCTTTGCGGTGCTGGCTCTGGTGTGGCAGGGCGGCGCCAGGTCAAGCATCCACGCGCATAACGGAAGCGCATGCTGGGTGCGGGTGGTGCACGGCTCGCTGTGGGAGCAGCTTTACGTTGAGGAGGAGACGGCGGGGGGGAAACGGCTCAAAGTGACGCAGCGGCGGCTGCTGGAGGCGCGCGGCGGGCGCGGCTGCGCGTATGTGGACGACTCGCTGGGCGTGCACTGCATGGCGAACGGCAGCAGCCGCGAGCTGAGCGTCAGCATCCACGTCTACGCGCCGCCGTTCTACTCGTGCAACGCGTTCTCGCGCGCGCCGCGCGTCGACGTTCACCGCGCGCGCATCGAGCTGGACGCCGTGCGCGGCCGCGCGCTGCACGGCGGCGCGGTGCGGCTGCCGTGAGAGTCTCACGGTGAGACGCTCGGAGAGGCGGCGGAGGCGGCCGTGGCGGTCGCCTTGCTGGCCCGCCGCGGCTTACATGCTGCGCGGCGCGGCGCGCGCGGCTTACAGGCGCCGCCGTCCGCGCCGTCGGCGTGTGGCGCCGCAGCCGCCGTTTTGGCGCGCTCGTTGGGCGCGCGCGACCACTTCTGTGCCTCCTTGCGCGGCACACATACGAACGCAGATAAAAGTAACAAACTGCGCTTCGCTTCGCCTCTGTCTTGCCCGCGGCCCCGCGTTCCACTTGCTGTGTGTTCCCCCCTCCCCCCTCCCCCCTCCCCCGCGTCCTGTCCCGCAACCAGCTCCGTGCGTTCACCGCGCTATCCACGTCCTGGTCCTTGCGCACTATCCGTTCTGCCCGCAGCAGTCACGGTCACGTCTTCGTCGTCTCGCGTTCGGCAGCCCTTCCCCGAAGTCGTCTCCTCTGCGTGTCGCATACGTTGCGCGCCTCTCGTGCACCCATCCCGGCTACACTCGTGCTGTGTGAATCTACAAAAACCCCCTCCTTTCCCACGTTCTAGTCGCAAACCCCCATCTCAACTTTCGTTCGTCATGTCTTCGTACGGCGGAGGTTACGGAAACAACTACGCTGAAGGTGGCGGGTACGGAAACGGCGCCTATGCAAACGGCGGCACCGCGTACGCCAACGGCGGCGGCTATGGCAACGGCGGCGCCGGCGGCTACGGCGGCTACGGCAACGGAAGTGGTGGCTATGGAGGCGGAAGCAACGGTGGCGGCTACAGTGGCGGTGGATATGGCGGTAGCGGAGGCGGTGGCTACGGAGGCGGAGGATATGGAAACTCCAACGGCGGAGGCTACGGTGGTGGTGGTGGTGGTGGTGGTGGTGGTGGTGGCGGTAGCGGCGGCGGCGGCGGCGGCTATGGCGGTGGCGGAAGTGGCGGTGGATATGGAGGTGGCAGCGGTGGCTATGGTGGCTACGGAGGCAGCGGTGGCGGCGGCTACGGAGGTGGTGGTGGCTATGGCGGGCACGGAGGTGGTAGCTATGGTGACCGCGAACTCGGATCGGGGCTCAAGCGACTCGAATGGAATGACGCCGCCTATAACGCCCTCCCAAAGTTTGAGAAGAACTTCTACATGGAGCACCCGGCTGTCAAGGGCCGTTCCGAGGAAGAGGTTCGTGCTTTCCGTGATGCAAAGGAGATAACTGTCATTGGAAGAGATGTTCCCAAACCGACCACTACCTTTGAGGAGGCCAGTTTTCCTGAGTACGTGCTTGAGCAGATCAACTCATGTGGCTTTGAGAGTCCGACGCCGATTCAAACGCAGTCCTGGCCCGTCGCGCTTGCTGGCCGTGATGTGATTGGAATTGCTCAGACTGGGTCTGGAAAGACTTGCGCCTATATACTCCCGGCTATTGTTCATATCAACGCGCAAGAGTACTTGCGACGTGGCGATGGACCTATCGTCCTTGTTCTTGCTCCCACTCGTGAACTAGCTGTGCAAATCAGGGAAGAGTGTTCCAAGTTTGGGCGCTCTTCAAGGATTAAGAACACTTGTGTGTACGGCGGTGTTCCTAAACGCCAGCAAGCTATGGACCTGGAAAGGGGAGTTGAGATCGTGATTGCCACACCCGGTCGTCTCATTGACTTTCTCGAATCCGGGAAAACCAACTTGCGACGGGTCACATATTTGGTTCTTGACGAAGCGGACAGAATGCTGGATATGGGATTCGAACCACAACTGCGTGCCATTGTTGGGCAGATTCGTCCGGATCGACAAACTCTCATGTTCACGGCAACATGGCCAAAGGAAGTTGTGTCCATTTCAAGAGAGTTCTTGAAGGAAGAACCGGTACAGATTCAAATCGGGTCCACTGAGCTCACGGCAAATAAGGATATCACCCAGTATGTCGAGATTTGTGAGGATTATGACAAGAAGCGGCTTTTGTTCTCAAAGCTGGAAGAGATTCGATCCAGGTCGAACGCGCCAGAGTTTCCGAGGGTGTTGATCTTTACGGAAACCAAGCGCAAAGCGGATGAAATATGCTCGGACCTTCAATATGAGAGGTTCTCTTCGACTGCAGTGCATGGTGACAAATCACAGAGTGAACGCGATCGCGCTCTGGCTGACTTCAAGAGCGGTCGATCCCCCATCATGGTTGCAACGGATGTTGCTGCGAGAGGACTAGGTAAGTTTACATCTCCGAGCCGTCTTACTCTCCTAGGGCGACTACCTTTTTGCGAAATGCGGTTGCGGGATGGCTTTTCGGCGGTTGTTATGCGATGGATGTTTTTGATACATGCATTTACGTGAGGATGTGCGTATAGAAGGCGATAGGCAGTTGCGACCTATGTACGCTCTGCCTGCACCGTCAAGTTGCTTTCGGTCTTCGTCTCATGTTTCTCGGGGTCTTTGGTACATGACTGGCTCTTAGGTGTTACACGCATTTCTTGTGAAAAGGTGAGTAGGTGCTTTCGTGCTCGAATGCTTTCGTGAAAGCGTAGCGCTGCGATGCCCCTTCCGCTGCGTGCACACCTTGGCAAGTAACGTGCATCTATTCTTTGATCAGTGCTGGTGACCTTAGAACTTGAGACAGAAGGCGTTGGTACAAGGCTTGTAAGATGCCAACAGTCATACCGAGCAACAAAGCATGTAGCATCCTGTGCGACAGAGTCGTACGGAGCATTTGCATCAAGCTTTCGAGTCGGACTATCTCGACCGCATTTTACTTCGATGTTATTGAGACTCTTGCATGGAAATCTCTCAATGTGTGCAGGAAGAAAGATGTGTTACTGACAACTGATATTTTTATGTGACAACCATTTGTGTTTGAACAGATGTGAAGGGAGTTCAGTGTGTTATTAATTTCGACTTTCCGAATAACGTCGAGGATTATGTCCATAGAATTGGTCGAACCGGAAGAGCTGGAGCGAAAGGAACCTCATATACGTTTTTTACGAACAATAACAGTAAGAATGCGAAAGAGTTGATCACGTTGATGCGTGATGCCGAGCAAGAAGTACCACAAAAGTTGGAAGAGCTTGCCCGATATGCCAAACCAAGTGGCGGTCATTCTCGTTATGGAAGGAGTGGTGGTTTCCGTCGCGGCGGCGGCGGTGGTCGCCGTTGGTAATACGTAATGGTGGGAAGGGGAGGAAGAACTAGAAGGATAGTCTGTCGCGAGTGCCGATCCCGAGGGTGACAGTTTTGCTGTGTCCATCCTTCTATCGATGCTGCTTCGTCCCACTTCTAGTCTTGCGCGTGAAGCGGTTTGAAACCTTGGACTTGTGCAGTTATTGTTTGACTCTGGACTTTCTTAATGAGTTTTTGTATCACTGTAGCAGCATAATTTTGGTTTTGCTAGGCTCTGCTTTTGACCGGAAAGCCTCTTCCCGAATGCATGATTCCATGACTGCTCCTGCGCACAGTCTTTCCCGAGTGTTGATGTGGAAGGGAAGGGAAACAGTATTTTTATAGTTGAGACTCTGTTGTGCAGGTTTCTCACCTTCTCGGCCATAAGTGTCGTATCGACTTCTATCTACCTATGCGCGTAAATCGAATCAAGTTTGTGCCAGATTCTTTTGCACTGGAATGAAGCCCAATGCTCTTTATAACCAACGACAAAAACAGGATGGGGCTAGAACAGAACTTGAACGCTCGCTGTAATGTGTAAGAGGAGAATTGACGTTACGAAATCTGTGAACGAAATGGCGCATCTCTGAAGGGAAGGATAATCGACAAAATGAAACATTGCGCCCCTTCCGTTCAGATTGTCCATCTCCCTTGCCCGATGGGCAACGAAACTGAAATGAGTGACGAAAAAGAAAAAGGGAACAGATGAGCACTGCTGGCTCATGGACACCGTTACATCATAAATACCATGACCCTTCGCGGAGACCAATCGAATTCTATGTACGTGTAGCGGGTTTCATCAGACTTCAAACCCTGACAAGATGATTCTTAAATCTCTGTTCGTGCTGCAATGACTCACCGCCGGAAAAAACTTTGTGGTGGGTGCTATTGGTCCTTCTTTTCTTCAGGTCTACCGGAAGTTGTTGAACTTTGTCCCTTGAGAGAAGTCTTTGTGTATGTCTGCAGGTAGAATCTGATGAACAGAAGTAGATAGGATGTTAAGATTCCGAGACCAACCAAAGCACCTCTTGTCGTTCCGTAACAAACATTATCATCAAAACCGGAGAGAATGAAAGTGGTGTATGCGTATCCAACAGCGCTCACGTCCACGATGAATTGCGTAATCTGTAAGGTTGTTAGGTACTTCTTCCACCAAATGCGAATTCGTAAGGCAGACATCGCATAATAGTAATACATGAGAACATGGACCCAAAGGTTGATAACGATAGGTACCCATTGTGGACTCGAATGCTCGATTAGCTGATTCCAAGTAAGAAACAGAGTTGCACCATGGTGGTATGCATGAAGAAAGGCAATCGGTTTCTTTCTCAAAGCTAGTAAGAAGGTGTCCAGGAATTCCCAAACCTTGAAAAACATGTTGATGTAGTATATCAGTTGCAAATGGCCGTCTTCATACATTCGACGAGAACACAAGACTTCGTGAGGTGACAACCCTGATCTGTACGCTGAAACCAGAGAATATGTGAGCCATGAGCCCAAAAGAAAAGAAGCAATACATAGTGAAAAGTTATGAAAGAAGAGGAACCCAGGAATGTCAAGCGGTTTCTTTGTGGACATAATACGCTGAAGAACGTAAATTATAATGAAGTAAACCACAATTGCGATGACAGGCCATTGCCACCTACTGAATGGAGTTACGTTGGGCTCAAAGCGCCAGTCGGCGAGCCATGTTCTGATGGAATCGAGGTAAATCGTCGACATTCAGGTTGATGGTTTGGGTAATGCTCGTGATTGCAGACCGTGCTTTGGGAACAGCTTGTTTAGTCAGTAATGGACCGTGATGCTCAAGCCCTAGCCTTATAACTAGAATAAGCCGAAACAGTTTCTACTGCGAGAGGACTTCCTCGGAGATGGCGACAACAAGATTGACGCAAAAGCCGTGGGCATGCCACAGAACTGTTTCGTCTAGCATTGCCCGGGGCATGACAGATGAGCATCGTCGGCAACGGTAAAATTGAAGATTTACAGTACTGTTTTGAGATCGTGAACGAGCAGCGAAGGCCTGTAAGAGCACCCCTATCGGTGACGTAAAATAGGCTATTCCAAATATCCATATTTTTCCTATGGCAACCAATTTGGCACCTCTATCACACGAGCAAAAACCAAAACTTTTGGTTTCAGTGCTAAAACGAATGCCAAACCCCCGTCATCTTTGGCAATGGTTTTAGCTCTGAAGCTAAATTGGGTAGACTTCATAAACCAGAGTACCTTCTCACCTTTTCGGTGGAACTAAGATATGAGCCAAAATGGTGAAAAAACGTCTGCGGACATTCAAAATCTCTTCTGGAGAGAACCAAAAAGCTTTTAACCCTTTTGGGACTTAAACTTCTTATGTCTAGCATGGTAGATATATAACCAGGCAAATTAATATGCAAAAACTAGTTAAAATGCAGTAAAGTTAAACAGTAGTAAGTGATTGATTGATTTCTCCTGCATATTGATTTCTCTGAACAGTAATTATTGGTGATATACTGCACGGAAACTTTAGAAAGCTAATAATAGCGCAAGAAGTATGCAGTTACGTACGATGTGCATAATACATGCTTATGTCTACTACACTAGACATAAGAAAAATAACCATTTGGCGAAATGAAAACCCATTGTTTTGGTTTTCATCCAATCATCGTTGTTTCTTATGCCTCGTACACTGTAAATAAGTGTTTCCTTTCGAATGGGTTAAAGTGTGTTTAAATGAAACAAAAGAGCTCACGAAAACCAGAGGTATATTCAATAGAAAACATTTGCAAAGAATTTAGTCTCAAAACTGACATTTCTTGACAGTTATCGGTAGAGCAGGTTCGCTTACAGGTAGTTTCGTCGTGATTTATGTTGCTTAAAAAGAACCAGAAAGAACAATATGTATAACTATGTGTATTATGCATACTCTAAACTTTGCAACTGCGTTTCCTTGCACTCTTGACTTTACTAATTTATAAGAACTAAAAACTTTGTTCTCGCATCGCAACGCTCAGCTTTGAGAAATTTTGCTGGACTTAGTCATAATTCCCGTTTACAAGTGTGCCTTGTGCAAACCAGTATATGATCAGTAGTAACAAGTAGTTGCCATCGGGATGGTTTGGGCACGTTAGACATGGTAAAGCTGATCGGACACTACTTTATGCGACGGCGTTGGCGCCGTCGCACTAGTCACGTTCTACAACAAGGATGCCCTCCTTCGACAATCTTGGTTCTGGCCCCTTTCGCCTTCAGCGGTGCACAAAGTCTTATCAGATGGACCCTTCGCTCTCACAGTGCGGCTATGCACCATGTGTTTCCGCAGAATCCAACTTTGGGAGTGCATCACCTTCGTTTTTTGTGTTCGACGCTGTATAGGGAATACCCCAGCAATACGCTGTACCTCCCTTATCTCTTTCTCTTTTACCTCTCTTTTTCTTTCTTCAATCTGTAGTTTCGTCCCTCTTTCGAGACTGGTACACTCACGTGTAAGTCACATTTATCTGCTAAACTTTCAACGCCCCGTCGTGACGGTCTGGCCTCGGTCTTACACGCGGCTAGTTGTGCCATTCCAGAGAGGCTCTGTTTTCTGGGTTGCCCTCAGTAGAGGAAGATCCCGAACGACTTCGTGATGTTTTTCTGCTTGCAGGCATTGTAATACAAAGTGCTCTCCCGACTTAGAAGGTTGACTCACTATTATGTACCCTCTTTGAGATTCGTTCTTTTGAAAGTTCCCGTGTAACGGTTGATGTGCATACCGATGTCTCGGAAGCTCTCCGATGCGGAGCCTTAGATCACTCGCAGTCGTTCCACCAACGGTGGTAATCCGACGGATGGTAGGCCTCCTTCGATGATACCAGTTCGCCCTGGATCGACCGTGGGTAACAGGCCATCCTCGCGGACGTCTAACCCGCCGGCGCGCCGGACACTTCCTTTTTCCCCGTTGATCCCTCCCACTGATGTGATTGCTCCGGCATCTGCCGTTGCCGAACCGGCTCCTGCCGGGCAGGTGAAGGCTACCGCTGAGGCGTCTCAGTCCCGTCGGGAGAAGGTTGACAACTTCCGAGGTACAACCCTGGAAGATCAGGTTCGCAAGCTGCGAACTGCTCACAATTCCCTTATGGGAGCCCATGATTCCCTCGCGGGAGAAGTCCGGACTTTCCGAGATGACGTTCGCACATTTCCTGTGAAGGATGTCGCAGAGGATATCCTTATCCTACGGTCCGATGTCAACTACGTGCTAGAATGCATTGGAGGACCCGTTGGCTTCGTGGAAGGAATCGACCCAGCGAAAACTCATGCAATCGAAACTAAGTCGAATGTCATGCGATCTTCAGCTGATGTTCTTTTAACTTTCAGGATACCATGTCGTGCGTCATTGGGTTCTCATTACATCAATATGCAATGAAAATCCATTGAACGTAAATTTTCTAAAAAATTCAATCCAATGAAAATGCCTTGAGGATATAAGAGAAAAGCCTTAATTACCGAAAACTATACGAAGATTCTGTGACGGAAAGTTCTGCCTGGGCGAGACCCGATTCGATCGGATTCAAAGCCGTCTGGAGACGTTAGAGAAGGCCGCTGTCGCGGAACTCGCCACTCCGGCGGAGCCGGTTGAAGTGTCGCATCGCGAAAGGAACACCGGTCGGGACAACGTCTGTCTCTTGCAGATGCTAGTTTTTGGCGAGGGTCGTCCAGAAATTGGCAAGGGTCGTCCAGTAAATTTTTTGAAAAAATATCGAGATCAATTATTTCAAAATCTGCAGATAATTGCTTGGGTCGTCCAGAATCGCTGTGCAGTAAATACTGGTGGGTTTTCCACTCGTGCTAGTTCTTTAGTCGAGGGCTACCTGAACTGTATTTCGCGAAGTCTAGGTTCAGTTTCCATTAAGGTGCACATTACACGATACCTTCTGCGGAATGATACCCTGCAACGCATGGAATACTAGTGCTAGTACAGATGATGCCCATTATGAAATCATACCGTTTTATTCGTATCTATTCTTCTATCGACCGCTTTTGCTAACCACTACTTCGCTATATTACATGTACCATTTCCCCATGATGGATCGGGTGTAGGCGCAATCTGCGGCAGATGCCGCAGAGGGCACCTGCACCATAGTGCTGGATCGGTAGAACACATACGCACTCCGAGAGGATGAGGCGCGAAGCGCCTCATCCTCTCCGTTCCTCATGTAGGGAACCATGCCCAGATGCATGGTTCCCTACTTGAGGAACCTGCACCTGCAACTCGTGAGCTACGTACGCATCAAAAGTCATTTACCTGTATACGCAAGCAGAAAGTATCCATAAGTTAGTCAATGATCCGTTAGATACATTTGAAATGCGATGGAACGTACCATTGATAAAACAAAACAGAAACGTTGCGCTAGAAAAGTCGAGGGACCTGGTAACTCGCAAACGGAAGAAGAAGCAGGAAAGGGATCGGTTAGATTACAAGCCCACCATATCATCGTAAACCGCGAAAGGTGTCGAAGCGAGAACTCACAAGCAACGACACCAAGAATACCCATGCAGCAAACATACCGCAAAATGCGATAAACGAGAGAGCAGCCTATGTCGCAACCAAGTACCAGAATCGACTATCCCGCAAGCCAGTCAACCAAGATCGCCAATACAAGAAGATCAACGTAAGGCGCGAGAAGAGAGGCGAGTCTATGAGGCAACCAAGTCAAACCATATCGCCAATGCACCAAAAGTAACGCAAGACGCGATAAGAGAGAGACCATCCTATGGCGCAACCTAGTCAACCAAGATTGCCAATGATGAACCTATCGCCCGAGCCAGTCAACCAATATCAACCAATATCGCCAATACACCAAAAGCAGCGCAAGACGCGAGAAGAGAGAAGAGTCTATGGCGGAACCAAGATCGCCAACAAACCAAAAGTAGCGCAAGATGCGAGAAGCTAGAGACGCCTATGGCGCAACAAAGTGAACCAAGATCGGCAATACCGCGTGATAGGTTACACGAGCAGTCAGAGATCGATCTTGAGAGACGAAATGAAACTGGTTGCGTACTTACAGTCGTTGTGGACGTCGGAAGAAATACAAAGGACGCACGTCAAATAGTGGTTACCTTCAATCACGTCAATGTTAGTAGCAAGACGTAGAACAAGATGGAACATATCGTAAGCAGAACGTAGTTGAACAAATGGAACGAGTTGGAGGCTGAAAACGGGAACCCGGTAACCCAAAGCTTATTTTCTGCCGTTTACATGTCGAATAGCGCGAAAAAACGTGGTGAGGATGGGTTAGTTTAGAGCAAACATACATAGAAGAATATGGAAGAGAACCTACGAAAAGACTGCACGGAATACATCCGTGAGATACGGATGACTCCGTCCTACTTTTTTCCGCCCTCTACTTTAAGGAACCTCCATAAAGTACAGGGAGGAAAAAAGAAGGACGGAGCGGAGTATAACGCGAGGATGTGGATGGCACGGATCACGACGGTAAGGGAAGGTCGGACGTCGGAGGCGCGGCGGCGGCGGCGGAGGGAAGAGATTTATTTTTCTGTGCGAGATTGGACAGGTGTACAGCGTACAACGTTGCGAAACCACAGGTTTATAACCAGTGGTAGATAATACGAGAAGTACACCCTTGTGTTGAGGTCGACGTGTACCTACGTTCCTTTTTGAACGAAAGCACGTGATTTGAACTCAAAATATATTCTCCGTTCTCAGCATGACGTCGATCTTGACTGTCGCTCGACCTCCTTCTCCCTTCGGACGCCCTTCCCTTGCAGTCTTTGTCGTCGTTTCTCGTTCAGTTCTTCTTCCCATGGTCTACTACTGCACACATAAGAAGCGTGGGTGCCCCTTCGTTACTCGCCGAGGAGTCTTATCCCTTCAACAGCATGTCAACCATTGCCCGTTTCGTCTGAAAGCAGCGCTGGAAGACGACAATAGCCGGCCCATTCGGAGAAGCAAGCGTCTCAAGCTTTCCGCACCCGCGCCCGCATCTTCCGAAACGGTCACTGCCCCTTGTCGCCTTCCCGAGCCTCCAGTGTCCGAGGACATCGTCGACCCCACTCCGTGCGCCCCTCCCATTCCGGAAACTTCGCATTGTGTTTCTCCTTCCCCGGGTCCCGCGTCATTAGAGCGAGAACACGGAAGCAGTTCCCGCCCAGTGCCTTCTGAGGAGGCCCTCGGTGATTTGCATATGGATTATCTCACGGTTTGTCTGGCTTCAGTAGCTTCCAACCTTGGTCATCGTGAGGCGGACGAGCTAATTGGGCTACTTCGGGACCCGCGATTCTCGCAAAAGCGATTCAACGAGACCATAACAAGTTCCAAGCGCTGTACAGAACTGAAGAAGGCCATTTTCGAACGATACGCCTCAAAGGACGGTTTCAATCGCAGAACTGTCTCGCCAGAAGGATGTAAGTTCAGCGCCACCCTCTACACGAGAGACCCCGTTCAGACACTTGTGAAACAGCTCCAGTTGGCTAACAACGAAAACACATTCTTCCACCCTATACCTCAGACCCACTCCACGAAAATATCTCACCCCATGTCCGGCTCTCTCGCAAGAGACGCCACCTCAAAACTTAAGGAAATGGTCATGGGCTCTTTGGATAGTAGAATAGTGTGGTACTCCCAAGAAATAAGTTACAGTGAATCTTTCGTAGGTCTTCTGCAGGTATACACCGATAAGTCTTCAACAACTCTAAAGCAAACATCGGTTACCGCCTATCCTCTTCACCTCATATTTCTCAACTTCTCCGACCAGCTTCGCCGTAAGTGTATCCGTGATGACCTCACAGTAGTGGCATACTTCCCTACCACACTGATCGAGGTTTCCGCATCTGAAGCAGACGCAATGCCATTTGTTTCTAGCAAGTCTCTACGCGAGTCCAGGATGCAAATCCTTCAAGAATCTCTTCGTCAAGTCCTGGAGCCCATTCTAAATCTCACGCAGAAAGGTTTTCAGTTCATCGGCGAAGACAAACTAAGTCGAGTGTGCCATCCTCTGCTTGCAAGTTATTGTGCGGATATTCCTGAGGCTAAGGACATTCTGTCTATTCTTCATGGCACCAAAACGGAAAGCCCGTGTCATAGATGCAAAGCCCCTCGCTCATCTTTATGCAGTCCTATTCCCACCTCATTCAACGGACGTTCTCAAAAGCACACGAAAAGCATCCGAAAGACATACACAGCTATCTTGCAACATGCACAAAAAGACGAGGCGGAAAGACGTCCACGTCGTGCGAGGGAGAGGAGATCTCAAGCGGATACTCTGATGCGTTCAAATTCCATATCTCTCATTCCTTCGTTCCTCGAAACTTCCGTAAGCCTTGGAATGATCCCGGGATTGTCTCCATACAGTCTGTTCTCATTCGAACCATTACACAACTTGCATCTCGGCATCTCAAAGTTGATAAAAACGGCCACAATCGAGAGACTGCAGTCAGACACCCTGTGCACCACATTAGGAACATCTGCATCGCGTTCATTTCGAACGATACGCACCCAACTCCTCAACCATGCAAACGCAATTCTAGCTGCCATAGAACGCGATTCTCCTGCCAAAGGTTTACATATCGATTTCTCCACGCAGGAGAAAGGCAAATCTTTGAATGGTATCTTCACGAAAGACGGTCTCCGTGGAATGCTGGAGGCCAAAAACTACAAAGCACTTGACATGGTCTTTCCCTTCATAGGAGCATTCTTTGACATATGCTGTGGAGAACAGGACGTTGCCCCAATCACAACCGTTTTCTCTCAGTATTCGGACTTGCTCTCGACCTTATTCAGATACAATCGTGACCCGTATTGGACTGAAAGCTCTCTCCTGTGTCTTAGTTCGGAGATTGAAGCCTTCAAGCGTTCCGCAACAAAGACTCTGGCGGATTTTCATCCCTCCAGACTGGGAACTCTGAAGTTTCATCTTCTCGATCATCTCGTGGACGATATTCGCCGTCTGGGAAGTATCAAGTATTACGACGCAGGCATATACGAACATGCACACCTGCTATTTAAAAGACACTACAAAAAGACGTCCAGAAGAACAGCAACGGCTGTGGAGGAGACTATTCGCTCCATTGAGCACGGACATGTTAGAAAGCAATGGAATGGCAATACTCCTTACCAGCGTAATCCAGGTTTACCAGGAACTTCCACACAGCTTCCTCGGTTTGCAATGAGAGGGCGTTCTTTCACTTTACGAGCTCTTCAACATTGTGTTTCAAGTATGTCCAGTTCAAAAACATGGACTGCTGTTAGAGAAATGTTCTCAAGTACGGACACAAGGTCGATTCTTGATCAAATTGGTCAACAGGCCCTTCCTCCTTTCCTCAGTCTCGTGAAAGAAACACTGGATGAGCACTCTATTACATACTTCCCAGAAAAGACAAGGATAACTCTGGTGAATTCGGCCGTCGTGAAAGGCGGTTTCGTTCCGACTCTTGAACACTTCGATTCGTCTTCTAAGGCACTTAAGCTGGGACGACCCAAATACCCCATCATCCAACGTGTCTTCGCTTCTCCAGCATTTGGTCCCAGTAGAAAGCCAAAGTTTTCCACTGTATTGGTAAGCGGAGAAGATTCAGAGACTTGGGTTGCCCAGGTAGTCGCTCTGATTCGAATATCTCTCCTTGATTCTGCACTTACCGCACCAGAGGTGGCATTCGTCCGGTATTTCGAGGTTTTACCCCCCGCAACAAACATCGACCACATATTGAAATGCATATCTTTACGGTGGGCTACAAACGATGAAAAGAACCACACTCTTCCGTTCCCTCGTCATTCCAAAGCGGAGACTATCGTAGAGTTAACTCCTTGGTACGGGATGGTTCCGGCTTCTGCACTACAGGGAACTGTCCATGTTGTTCGATCAAACTACCCTGCTCCACCTTTTTGTCCTCCACTTCAATGGTTCCAACACCGATTCTACATCAATCGATTCTATCATGATTCAGATGAAGGACCAACTGAGCACGTTGATCTTGTACAGCCTTAAACATTAAGGGCTCCATCTTCTACATGTTCACCTTGTGGTGCCTTTTCTTGTGATCCTGTGTTACTTCCGAAATCGTTCATGTCCATTTCCTTGAACTCCATATCCCCTTCCTCGCATTCACCAACGAAGCAATCGCTAATAGACCCAATCTTCGGCTCACACTGTCAATAAAAAATTGTTCTTTCACAGTGAGGTAAAGTCTTCCGTTCGACGGCATTCGATATCCAAATGTAGCCTCTCTCATGTCATTACCAAGAACCTTAGTCCAATCTTCCGTTGTCGTTCCAAAATTATGAAACTCGCTGGAATTGGTCCTCAAGACATGTTGCCTAACATCCCCAGAACATTCTTTAAACACAGAGGTAGCAGTTCAGCAAACTTCTTTGTAAACAGTTTCTGTCTCTGGCCACCCCTTGACACATCCGTACTTAGAAGGCTCACAACCGTCAACACCCAAGCGTCCAAACGTGCGAGCAACAGTATTGTGCCATCTAAAAAGGTGCCCGTATCCTTGTCTTCCACATCATACCCAATAAACTCCTTCAGCACTTGTACCCCGACACGGTTTCGGAAGAACAAGTCTTGATCTTCCGTCGGCATATCCTCCACATTGTCCGCATTGGAGTACTTTAGACGAACAAATGGGGCTTTTCTCCACCATGAAGTGTTCGGTACACCATTTTCGTCAACACTCAGTATGTTCTCCTGCGCTTCCTTCAACTGCATTGTGAGTTCTTCAGCATTCTCTTCTACCAGCTTTGTTCTTCTCCAAATCAGATCGTACCCCAGGAGCAGAAATAGTTTATCCCTCGTATTTCTCTTACGAACGCCCACGACGTCACTCATGGTCTGCCGCATTCTCTGCCTAAGGCACATATCTGCACAAAGTTCCAGTATACACCTGTCGGTAAGAGATGCTTTTCTAATACCTTCCCAGCTCAACTCCTTCAACTCGCTTTCAACCATTTTCTTCAGCAAAGCATCTGGTCCCCCTCTACCGACGGTGTGAACATGCCAAAACTGCCCAAGAGCTCCACGGGGTTTTTAGGAACCATGTATGAACCACCTTCCTCCGGCTCAATAAGCCCTTCCCCACTCTCAGTTGCGTCTTCCACCTTCTCGGCACGGTTACCCCAATTTCGGGTGAGCGACTCACCTTCGAGCCATAGCTCACTTGTTTCTCTCCTTGCCCACGTCAGCATGTTGTGATACACTGCTCGAGCAACCCCTCGAAACTCGTCGCACACCTCAATTTTATGCTTCTTTCGACCTGTCTGCCCAGGTTCACCAGCACGTGTACTCCTATCTCCCTCCTGTTTCAGTGCCCCTCTTAGCCCTTCAATGACTAGATCCTTCTCTTCAAGCCTCTTTTTCAAAGCCGTACTCTGCTTCTTGGGCG
>VCMS01000401.1:0-40359 GCA_022539475.1 Gracilaria domingensis
GGGCATAAAAAGCACATTTTTTTCAAAAAACCGGGCTTAAAAACGTGCCCGCGGACGGGGGGGTGCGGTTGTGTTAGGGTAGCCACCCTAACACAACCGATCCCCCCCACGCCGGTGGGCACGTTCTGGTCACATTTTAGCACCATGCCGAGACCTCCCAAAACCCCTTCCTCAACACTTCTTGCACTCATTACCATGCACCCGCCCGCGAACACGTTGGCACCGCTGTCTACGTGGATTGGCGGGATGGCAAAAAGCTGTACATTAATTAGAGTATATCTTGAGTATTAGGAGCGCTTCAAAAGGCATGAATGGAGAGCGCTACCATTGTTCGCATAAATCTACGTCCACCAAAACCCTTCGCTAGAAGGAACTTTTTGAGGCCATTCTGTAGCGTTTTGATACCTCCCAAAACACAATCGGTTGCATTCCTTGCAACGATTTTGTTGCGAGCTCAGTACAGATCTTTTAGAGATAAATCAACTAGTTTTTTCATCCAATTGATGCTCAACCAGTAACATAATACGCGACCTTGTTACAATTTGTGTAGTGTCTGACACACTACACTATTTAAACTGATCAAAGTGGCGAAGAGACGTACCACCGAAGCGCGCCAACACCCTCACGCACAAAAGTGGTGATGCGCAGGGATGAGATGCATAAAAAAACAGAGTGACGACAGTATGTAGCTACTTAAATACTCGCCACCACTATTTCCCGTGAAGATACAAATTCTACCGAGGATGAAGATAAGGTATTATCTAATAGCATGAGCGCTTCCGCTCTAGCGTTCAATTTATATATCTGAATCTAATTTGTTCGTTGTGACGGTCTGACAAACAGCGATGAAGGCCTCCAAGGACCATATAATACCGGATTTATAGGGGTAATAGAGCGAGCTCTCTGCGAAACACCATAAATAACTAAATGGAGTCCTGATAGGCTAACTACTACATGATTTTCAGAGGTTTGGAGAACGGGGTTTGTAGCAGCTCTTATATGCTAAATTCATTCAGTATAAAATTCTATGAAACAGAATGGCGACGAGAGTCGTCGCAGAAAGCAAAACAGATGGTAGGCATGAAAACCGTTCAGCCCTGTGTGCTTGAGCTGGTAGCACATGATTATCGTTCCAATTTTGAAATCGTATCGCTTCACCTTCCGTTAACAAAGCCTGTCACCAACAATACAAGAGAAGACATTAATCGACGTGTTGCGGAGATGCCGTAAAAGGCTGCCAATGGTGCTAGTTTTTCTTCTGTTGAGAGTCGAGATAGAACCTCAGACTCCCAGTTCTAGAGCTATGAATTCCTGCCCACGACTTTGTCGAGGAGCGTTAAAGGCTTCAATCTGCCACCGAAGGGACGAAATAGAGTTTTCATTACATCATGCGCCACGATTGCACCTATAACTAGTCCAAGCGACGCCCGAGTACTGAGAGAAAACTGTTTTGATTGAAGCCCTGTCCTGCGCTCCCTATCAGATTTCAAAGAATTCCTTTACGAAAGGAAAACCATGTCAAGGTTTTTGTATGCTTTGGCCTCCATCATTCAAAGGAGATCTGCCTTTGTGAAGGTTCCATTCAGTGACCTGCCTTTCTTCGACGTGGACAAATCTATATGTAAACCTTTGGCAAAAAAGTTGCATTGCATTGGGGATAGATTTGCGTTTGTAAAGTTGCTGATTTGAGTACGTATCGTTCGAAATAAACGTGACGTGGATGATTCTATTGCAGTGAGTAGCGTCTCTGACTAGAGGTTTTCGATTTCTGGAGTATTAATCAGCTTCAATTTGTCTGGATGCAAGTTGCGTAACTGTTCGAAGAGAGCTCTCCTTGTTCCCAACAGACTGCATAGAAACAATCTCTGGATCAATCCTACCGTCAAGGGGGTTTCGATGAACGACGGAATAAGAGATATGTAATCAGAACGCTTGAGAGTACCGCCTGAGATATACTCTCCCTCGCAAGACATATACTTCTTCCTGCCTCGTCTTTCTTTGCATATTCTAGAATAACTGAGTATGTATCTCTAACGCTTTTGGTTTGGTCTTGAGAGGGTCCAGTGAATGAAGTAAGAATACTACTGCATAAAGATGAGAGAGGGGCCTCGAATCTATGACAGGAGCTCCCCGTTTTGGTCCCGTGAAGAGTTAACAGAATGTCTTTAGCCTCAAAAGTATCCGCACGAAAACTTGCAGAGGATGGCACACTCGACTTAGTTTGTCTTCGCCGATGAACTGAAAACTTTCTGCTTGAGATTTAGAATGGGCTCCAGAACTTGACGAAGAGATTCTTGAAGGATTTGCATCCTAGACTCGCGTAGAGACTTGCTAGAAACGAATGGAATTGCGTCTGCTTCAGATGCGGAAACCTCGATCAGTGTGGTAGGGAAGTATGCCACTACTGTGAGGTCATCACGGATGCACTTACGGCGTAGCTCGTCGGAGAAATTGAGAAATATGAGGTGAAGAGGATAGGCAGTAACCGATGTTTGCTTTAGAGTTGTTGAAGACTTATCGGTGTATACCTGCAGAAGACCTACGAAAGATTCACTGTAACTTATTTCTTGGGAGTACCACACTACTCTACTATCCAAAGAGCCCATGACCATTTCCTTAAGTTTTGAGGTGGCGTCTCTTGCGAGAGAGCCGGACATGGGGTGAGATATTTTCGTGGAGTGGGTCTGAGGTATTGGGTGGAAGAATGTGTTTTCGTTGTTAGCCAACTGGAGCTGTTTCAAAAGTGTCTGAACCGGGTCTCTCGTGTAGAGGGTGGCGCTGAACGTACATGCTTCTGGCCAGACAGTTCTTCGATTGAAACCGTCCTTTGAGGCGTATCGTTCGAAAATGGCGTTCTTCAGTTCTGTACAGCGCTTGGAACTTGTTATGGTCTCGTTGAATCGCTTTTGCGAGAATCGCGGGTTCCGAAGTAGCCCAATTAGCTCGTCTGCCTCACGATGACCAAGGTTGGAAGCTACTGAAGCCAGACAAACCGTGAGATAATCCATATGCAAATCACCGAGGGCTTCCTCAGAAGGCACTGGGCGGGAACTGCTTCCGTGTTCTTGCTCTAATGACGCGGGACGCTGGGAAGGAGAAACACAATGCGAAGTGTCCGGAATGGGAGGGGCGCACGGAGTGTGGTCAACGATGTCCTCGGACACCGGAGGCTCGGGAAGGCGACAAGGGGCAGTGACCGTTTCGGAAGATGCGGCCGCGTGCGCGGAAAGCTTGAGACGTTTGCTTCTCCGAATGGGCCGGCTATTGTCGTCTTCCAGCGCTGCTTTCAGACGAAACGGGCAATGGTTGACATGCTGTTGAAGAGATAAGACTCCTCGGTGAGTAACGAAGGGGCACCCACGCTTCTTATGTGTACAGTAGTAGACCATGGGAAGAAGAAATGAACGAAGAACGACGACAAAGACTTCAAGGGAAGGTCGTCCGAAGGGAGAAGGAGGTCGAGCGACAGTCAAGATCGACGTCATGCTGAGAACGGAGAACATATTTTGAGTTTAAATCGCGTGCTTTCGTTCAAAAACGAACGTAGGTACACGTCGACCTCAACACAATGGTGTACTTCTCGTATTATCTACCACTGGTTATAAACCTGTGGTTCTCCAACGTTGTAAGCTGTACACCTGTCCAATCTCGCACAGAAAAATAAATCTCTTCCCTCCGCCGCCGCCGCCGCGCCTCCGACGTCCGACCTTCCGTTACCGTCGTGATCCGTGCCATCCACATCCTCGCGTTATACTCCGCTCCGTCCCTCTTTTTCCTCCCTCTACTTTATGGAGGCTCCTTAAAGTAGAGGGCGGAAAAAAGTAGGACGGAGTCATCCGTATCTCACGGATGTATTCCGTGCAGTCTATTCGTACGTTCTTCCATATCCTTCCACGTATCTTTGCTCTAAACTAACCAATCCTCACCACGTTTCTTCGCGCTCTGCGACATGCAAACGGCAGGAAATAAGCTAATCACCCCCAACTTCTTCTATTTGCTCAAGATATAGAACGAGTTGAAGGGTGAAAACGGGAACCTGGTAACCCAAAGCGACGACTGTAAGTACGCGACGAATGGTTCATTTCGTTGCGCCATAGGCTCTAGTTTCGCCTCTTGCGCTACTTTTCAAAAGTAACGCAAGACGCGAGAAGCTAGAGCCTATAGCGCAACAAACCAAGTTGGTTTCTTGGCGATCTTGGATCTCTGACTGTTCGGGATAGACGATTCTGGTACTTGGTTGGGACATAGGCTGCTCTTTCGTTTATCGCATCTTGCGGTATGTTTGCTGCATGGGCATTCTTGGTGCCCTTGCTTGTGAGTTTTCGCTTCGACACCTTTTGCGCTTTACGATGATGGTGGGCTGGTAATCTAACCGGTCCCTTTCCTTCTTCTTCTTCCTTTTGCGAGTTACTAGGTCCCTCGACTTTTCTAGCGCAACGTTTCTGATTTGTTTTATCAATGGTACGTTCCATCGCATTTCAAATGTATCCAACGGATCTTTGACTAACTTATGGATACTTTCTGCTTGCGTATAGAGGTAAACGAATTTTGATGCGGACGTAGCTCACGAGTTTCAGGTGCAGGTTCCTCAAGTAGGGAACCATGCATCTGGGCATGGTTCCCTACATGAGGAACGGAGAGGATGAGGCGCTTCGCGCCTCATCCTCTCGGAGTGCGTATGTGTTCTACCGATACTGCACTTCGGTGGAGGTGCCCTCTGCGGCATCTGCCGCAGATTGCGCCTACACCCGCTTCATCATGGGGAAATGGTATATGTAATATAGCGAAGTAGTGGTTAGCAAAAACGGTCGATAGAAGAATAGATACGAATAAAACGGTATGATTTCATAATGAACATCATCTGTACTAGCAACAGTATTCCATGCGTTGCAGGGTATCATTCCGCAGAAGGTATCGTGTAATGTGCACCTTAATGGAAACTGAACCTAGACTTCGCGAAATACCGTTCAGGTAGCACTCGACTAAAGAACTAGCACGAGTGGAAAACCCACCAGTATTTACTGCACAGCGATTCTGGACGACCCAAGCAATTATCTTCAAATTTTGAAATAATTGATCTCGATATTTTTTCAAAAAATTTATTGGACGACCCTTGCCACTTTCTGGACGACCCTCGCCAAAAACTAGCATCTGCAAGAGACAGACGCTCTCTAGGTGATACTGCGTCAGTAGGAGTGGCCCATACGCCATGGAGGCCCGCGAACGGGAAGTGTTCCCACAGGAATTCGTTATCGAACGCATCGTGAGTCACGTCGGGAACCCCGATGGGGAGACTGAACACCAAGTCTGTTGGTACGGATACTCCCCTGAGGAGGATAATTTCGAGCCGATCGAACATCTACCTCGATCGAAGGTCCTCGCCTACTACCGGCGTAAGCGGCTAGCGCTGCCTCCAGATTTGGATAAGGCCCAAGTAGGGTGACAGTGCTGCCGGGTCGTAAGGGCAATGGACGGACCCACTTGTGGGAGAATCATTGATGGTACTACCAAGAAGTTTGGTTTGTTCCCAAGGAAGGAAGTATCGAAGGGATGAAGAAGAAAATATGATTTTCATCTAACGGACGCCGATTTATCGGAAAGAAGCGAACTACCGTGTAACGGTCCATGTGAACATGTCGTGAAGCTACACGCAGTCTGGACGATCGTCTTGGAACGACGATACGCGAAGAAGCGTTGAACCGTAAACCGGTTATGAAGGAAGTGACATCGAAGTCGATTTTATTCTAAGGAGAAGTTGTACCGCTAGCTATTGCGGAGTGCGTTGGTCGCAGAGCCTACCAGAGCCCATCATGGAGGGAACCCACCGTTGGGATCACTGCCATCCTGTCGAAGGATCGGCACCTCCAGGGTTGGACGGCCCCGCTTGGGGAGGCTGACTCGCGAAGGCCTGCGCTCCCAATGCCAACAGCTGGCCGAGGTCGTACATATCCGGTGGAACTGGCACCTCAAGTCCGAGGAGTTGGTTGCGCATCGCTATCACGCGAGGGTCAATATTCCCCCGAGAAGGGCCCACTCCCAAACCGATAAGAGCAACTGGCGCAGCCGCCCCTCCGACAACCGGAACTCCTGCGGAAGCCGCCGACGGGCCTCCCGTTGCCGGGTCTTCCACAGTGTCATCCACCATTGGATCGTCCTCCTCTGCTACGGAGTAATAGTTGTCGGAAAACATAAACCCAATAGGGTGATCGCTCGGAACCACTCGAGGAAGTCCGCGTAGGACGAGAGCCCGCTCCTTCGGGACGGTAACTCCCTCCCAGGGATCGTAGTACACGAAGTCACCGGCACCCGGATGTCTTCGCCCTGGCGAACGGTAGTAGTGCGAACGAGTGCCCCTGGGGACGTTTTCCGCCGGAACGGTACTGCAATCAATGGAATCGATGAGATCGATAAGGCTGATGACCTCGCTGACGTTGTCGTCCGAACCGAGCGCGGTGTATAAGTCCAGTGATCTAATCACATTCCGTAACCTCGGAGGCAAATGCCAAACACGGTTCTGGTCGTATGCTTCCCATAGCATAAACGCGGCAACGCGAGCGGCCCATTCGGCGATGAAGAGCATCCAGTACTCCGAGTGCGGATTCGCAATCATGCGTGACCCCACATAGGAGATGCACGGAGGTAATTCCGGGAAACACCCGCGTGGTACCTCATAGTGAGCCCACCACGATGGGAGTGGAGCGAATCGACCCGCTAGTGCGTCCGGACGCAAACGTTCAACCTCCATGTTCTGGTGTGGAATCAGATACCCGAACTGGGATCGCCACTTGCGTTCGTTTCGCAATCGGTCGAAGAAGCTTCCCTCTCCCGAAAGGCGATGTATATATCGGAACTCCGCTCGCAGGATAGGCCTGTTGAACAGGAGAATGTCCGCCGGCATCGACTCCGGGAAGTTTTCCGCCGCTTGGAAGTCCGCGAGGTTCGCGCCATACTTAATCTCTCCGTAAGTTCGGAACCGGGAAAGGTCGAACCCGTATGACTCGGGGATCCTCTCGGGGAACGAGGCTCGGTCCTTTCGAAAGTACGCCAATCGCGCCATAGCCGCGCGCGCTTCATCCAGCGTTTCGTCTCCACGGCCGCGCCGTTTTCGTGACAACACGTGAGGTGCAACCGCCACGCGTTGTCTCCAATCCCAGGAATCCACCATATCTCGGTGCAGGCCGCCAGGCAGCATACCGTTCTCGGTTTATGAATCCATCAACGCACTGTTGCGAAACGCTGTCGGGTGAAACCAGGGCGCTCTGGAATAGGCCCAGCTTCCTCCGGTAGTCGGATCTTGAACAAGGAGCGATTCACGCGCTATCCAGCCAGCTGGAGTCGCCAGCAAGGGCACCGCCTGAGCGGAATTCCACGCCGCGACGTCGACCGGAATCGGTGTAGACGTGTGATGTTGACTCTGAGGCAGAGGAGCGGAGGCGAAACCGCCGAGATACCCTGTCGCAGGAGTTGCCGGACCCGAAACGTTCGGAACCCCGGTTTGGGAAGGCTGCTCGTCGCCCTGGTGAGGGTTCATCGAATCGTCGATCGCAGAAGAAACTTCACGTACTGAATCGTGTGAGTGCAGAGAAGCTGAGTGGGTTTGCACGTGTGTCTCGTTGTGAAGAGGAACCGGAATCTCGGATATGTCCATGGTGGACCACGCTTAGATGCGAGGTCGCTGATGAGTCTCCGCTTGCAAACCGGATGTTTCCTGCGCTAAGGAGGGGGATATGTAGAGCAAAACGTGTTTGCCCGATACACGGGGATTGTTTTCATAAACCCCTGGTAAGGATGGTTCCGGGTACTCGGAAGGTATGAATATTGGCCCACTGATGGGATACCTTTTGGCCACATTGGGGTATGGCACCCTGAGGGGTCGGCCATGACGTGGCGCGGATGAGTATTGGTCGCGTGTACGCGTGTATAGAAATGGGTGTGTTCACACATGTTTTGTTATGATTGTCGAATAGTTTACTGGCCGCTGCCGCGGGTTGCACACTTTCCACGTGTGTGGATCTGCACAAGCGTTCACTTTATTTATTTAATTTAGTTTAACTAAGTAATCGGTTACGATATAAGGAGGTGACCTCGCGGCCACCTCCGCCCCTCAGTAAAGGGTAACCGAGTTCGGCTCTGAACTGTTTCGCCATCGCGAAGTGTACAACTCCCTCCGGAGAAACACTGCGTACGGTACGACTCAGCTTCATCCCTCGGGATTATTCAGGCAATACTGACCATTGTGGCCTTGCCCTCGGGCTGTTTTATTCCGTGTCTTCGGACTGTTCTTGTTTCTTATTTGTGCAGTTGTACTGCTTTCACCACAATTGGTAGCGTTTCCGTCTCTGTATAGAGTTGTGCCGCGTGGGCTTAATACACATCGTCGTCTCCCGGCGCCGGGTCTGTTGCCGCTTTCCGCACGTCCCGCCGCGGGATTCCTCTCTTTTCCTCCTCTATTTCCCTTCTTTCTCCCCTTTTGCCTAGGGCTTACACCGCTCTACCGTACTCTTCCTCCTCGACCATTCCGTCACTTTTCGCCGGATTCCTGGATCAGGCCCGTTCACCCCTCAACCTCCGTAGGTATATCCCGTACCACGGGCGGTCTTACACCCGCACTATCCGTGTTCGGAGGTCTCACCACTGAGTTCACCTCGTCTAGAGGGCAAGGACTCGAACGCCTTGAGAGACGATCCCATCGCTGGGGTTTTGCTCCACAGAAGACACACGACCAAGTGTATTATGGAAGGGCTGCCTGTACTATTCGAGCTCCTCACCTCGGCTAACGAGCTAAGGAACATCGAAGGGAGAAAAATTTGCATGCCGCGCAATTGTATATGTATGTACGTTTATCAGCGAGTGGAACTACATGAACTACTGTAAAGGTCAATTTTTTACGTCAACATTACTTGGCAAAGATGTGTTTGTGGTATTGCTTTTGCACACGTGTCAGTTGAGGCAACTGCACACGTGTGAACCCCTGCAGCAGCTGCTGCAGCAGCCAATCAGTAGCCAGCTTTGCTGCTGCTGCTGCTGCTGAAAAATTACGCCATGGCGCGAATTCCTCGGCGTTGTGCATAATGAGCAGCGCTGATGGCGTCTTCAGCGCTGGTTTTTACCCGCGAGCGCCCCGAGACCTCGAAGCTCCGGGCTCGCGTACCCTACACAATCGTTAGTTCTAGTAGATGGTCGCATTGTCGTCACATGTAACTGAACAAAGGTTTTGAGGGCGAACGGAGGAAAGAAAAGAGGGAAGGTAATATACCTTTCCTTTTTGTCAAGGTTCGAGCGCAATGCAAAAAAGATTCCAAACTCTGTATTCTCAACCTTCATCATCTCTTGCCTGGCTCGAAGTTGAAGAGCCGCAATCGCATTCGGACGCTTTCCACCGCATGAAAACAAAATCGCCACAAGAATGTTGATGCAAAATTTGTGTATTAGGTCTTGACTTCTGCTTTCTCTCGTCAGAAATGATCCCTTTTTCTTATTTTCGTCCATTTTATAAGTGTTGACATGCCTTTTGAGTTACGAATCGCAATGGGGCGGGCAAGCTTCATCTCTGCATCAAAAAGCAAATGACCATCACCAATATTATTTAGCACGCTCTTCTGTCGCTTTGCTCGTTGTGCTTCCTTCTTCGAAGATGAAATCAGCGAACGAAGAGACCTACCTACGATGTCTAGTTTGCTTTCCATTCCTTCCTCATCCTTCAGACTAACTTTTGCTTATTGATTAGTTTCACCAGAATGCTTCCTTTAGATTAAAGGGAGAGTCTGTTATAACAAAGTGGTTCAAAAGAACTGCGCAGCATCAAACTCGGCTAAGCATCTGAAAAGAACATTCTTCTTATATCCCGCGCCAGCAAAAATTAAACCAGAGACAATCACAAATCGCACATAGTGACGGGCATCGCAGCGAAGATTGTTAAAAACGGTGGGTTGCTTCTTCGCAACCACACTTTTTCCCGAAAGCGACACTCAAACACTGTTTCAATAGTATAACAATTATGCTGCGTGACAGATAAACCGTTGTAAATCACAACCTGGCTTTTTCTTTTCGCTTGACTCCAATTGGGCTTCGGAATTCCGGAAGAAATCTCCGTCAGTAACAGTAAAATGACGAATCATTTCGTTCCACTTATCTTCTTTCGAACTCGGATGTGCCGGGTTCCGCCTCCTAATCGGATGCCCGAAAGGGACGAATATGTGATCTGCATACGGGGACCACTTCCTGCGGTGGTTCCGGTAAACGTTTATGCTGATCCGCTAGACGAGCTCTAAGTCAAGCTCGTTTCACCGAAATTGGAGATATCTCTTCAGCAATACCTGGGTGTTCAAGCCGATTATGATATGGCAGATCAATAACATCATGAACAGCACTACGGTACCGAATGGATCCATTGCTCGAAGAAAGGAATAGAATCGGAGTTGGTTTATTAGGAGGAATAGCATGCGAAGAAGGTTCAGGTAAGGGCGAGCACGATAATGGAGGGAACTCTGCATCATTCTGATAAATTTTATAGTCCTCTTCATATCCTGTTTCAACCCCATGTGGAAGTTGGTCAACGGTTGCAAGACCACGATCGCTTTGCCGAGTACTCTTCCTACGGGCTGAAGGTCGTGATATGCGTGAGAGAATCTTGCATGCGCGATTCATGTCCAGCTATGCTGTTTGCAGCACAGATAGCAGGAAAGCAGGAAAAAGCATTGAAGAAGGTTTGCAGCCGAAAATAGATGGCTTTAGCTCAACTTTATGCTGATCGGCAAGCAGTTAAGTAAGAAAAATTGCAGGAAGTCTCTAAATCATCTTTTTAAATAGTTTTTCTCACTGTGCGGTGTGTGTGGCAAACATCTACGCCGGAGTGAAGTAAAACGACCATGCAGCTAAACGTCAATAGTAGCCAGTCATTCAAAGCAAAGAACATGTCCTGCACGCGAGTTTTATTTCTGTACACAAATCTAAGATATTCTTGCTCCAAAAAGTACCAATGAGCTTCGAAATGGACTATATCGTCAACGCCAGGTACCATGAGCTTCTGAACTTTAGTCTAATGAACGGATCTTTTAAACTCGTTCTTTCTCAGAGTGAGTGACTGTCGCCACATTGGAACTGGTGCGGAATAGTTCGTTGTGAAAATGAGAAAACTGGTGATTGACTTATTTGACGATCGAACATGGTTTCAGTATCAGGTTCATGAATCTCATCAAGCACGGATGATGCTTACGGTCAAACAGAACGAGATTGTCTCCTTAATAGCCTTGCTTCTGATCGTGGACGACCAGCATTCGACCTAGGGCCCCCACGGCGATACCGTGGTGTTTGCGGAGTTTGAGACATTGAAAAAAACGATTAAATTCACATTACTGCAATAGGTAAAATATTTTGAACGGATTTTATACGAGTTGAACAGAAAGCAAACCGTCTGTTCCGAACTGGGAAAAGAATTCTTCTAAGCATTAAAACAAATTAGAGCAAATGCGGTTAGAACAAAAACGTAGTTTTCCATGTGCTTTTAATACGTACTATAACTATTCAAGAATGTATACGTAAATCTATCAATTAATGTGTCCGTTGCGGGGCATCCCGCACGTAGCTTTTCACGATTTGCCTCTCTCATAATATTTTCATACGTCCTGGTCTCTCGAATCTTGAAAACTCTAAAGCTCTGTATTTCATTCTCATATGATTCTATTTGTCCCATTTCACATGATCACCTAGTATCTCAGTACTTTAGGTAACGCAGTCACACTTAATTTTCGTTTTGATTATCTAATATCCCAGGACTTTACGTAACGCAGTTCCAGTCAATTTTCGTTTTGAGAATCTGCAGTGTCATCCCATAATTAAATATACGCTTTCAATACATTTCCACACTACCGAGTGGCCAAATTTTCTTCTGACTTTCCCATATTCTGCTGAGTCCTAATTAAGTTGCGTTTGAAGAAGAGAACGATAACAAACTACTCTACCACCCCATACGCTTTGAACTTATTATTAAACTGATACTATCATTTACAACTACGCTGCCTACTACTGAAGAGGGTCAGAAGCTCGTCAAGGCACGTCGCATAAGTGCGTTTCAACGGCGTGATGAGTACAGGTCTCGGGCTCCCGATTTATTTCAAAAAGCTTGTGTGCTGCAGGCGTCATTAAAGCTAGGTGTTTCCGATTGGGCATCCGGATGTACATGATTTGAAGAGAGCGGCTACATCTTGGTCCCCTGGTCTGACAGAGGTACAGAACAAGTTTTCTTAGCGGCGAGAGTATCGTCAACAGAAAGATGCGCCTTCCTACGGGAATTCTGTGGTTACTCTAATGGAGTTTCCATGAAATCTTCAACATCGTCGCTCTTATTCTTATGGCTGGATGCTTCGCAATGTTCTCTTCGTACCATTCGTTGCAAGGAACCAGAAGATTGGTTGACAAACATCTGTTCGCATTCAAGGTATTCTTCTCGGTAGCAATCGTATTGGAACATCAAGAAATCGAATTGCATTTGTACATCCGATTGATACTGCTGAAAAATGTATTGGGAACACCTTTTCTTCATAACCGCGGTTGTTCAATACGGCAATAAACCTCGTCGGTGAAAGTGGAGAGTTCCCGCGACATATCGAGCATGCCAACAACATCTTCGCTTTCAACGTTAGAAGCATCTAGCTTTTCGCCCATCTCTATTATGCATCCACGGATGTATAATAGAGGCTCTGATGGAGCCAAAAGCAGGAACGATGTTGGAAGACCAGCACAGGGCAACGTGTGATGAGACGGGGCCAAATGAAGAGGCTACGCACGAAAATTACGAAAGGAACGAAGTATATATAAATTTACGTTTCACATCATTTAACTAGAGGTTCGTTCTGGCTTGGTCTTGTCATTCTGGTATTTCCGCAACATTAGGCTCATTCGCCTCTCAATGCGATGGGAATTCTGCGTGAAAGTGCAAATCTTGTACGAATTCCTAGTACTTCATCCCTATTTGTATCAAGCGCTTTGATACAGTTTTGAGTATTCTAATGGTTTCAGGAGAGAGACAGTTGTTCAGCATTAAGTCGGAGCATATCTAACTTTTTCATCAGTCCCTAAATTTCTGATGCGATTCTCTCTCTAACTGTGGCGATAATTGGAATCTTGAGCGTTAGGGTAAAACAGGTGGTCGGCAGCGAAGAAATGATGCGTCTCTCAGCCGGCTCTATCGAATCGAGAGAACGTGTAGTTGACATTGAATCTTCGACTTTTTGGCAGATACGAGCGCGATGCGGTAAACAAAAATATCATTAGTGTTCCAATTTATGTGAACTTCGTTTTCCATGAGTTGAATCATAATATGCTGGTCGCTACTGAGTCACGGGATTCATCTGATTCTGCGGATTTAGCCAAATAGCTGGAATAGATTCATTTACCAGATTCCACTGATCGCCCGTGCCAACCCAACCCCAGTGAAGACCTGATCCGATAGCGACAACATCGCTGAAACCAAATGCAGTTCACAGCTAAAATAGTAGAAATCTTGTGGGGATTGCGAAAGCAATAGACCAATCCCAAGAATGAAAGGACGCACCGATGATGCAGTCTTGCGGGTGAGGGGGAAGGGGGGGGAGTGGGGGGTGGGGGCTATAAACGTTTTGCAACTTATGTTTTCAACTCGGCACTGGTTGGGGCTTTATGCAACGCCCTAAGTGAAAACAATGAACCAGAACCGTTAACAGACACGAAAGTGGCTTGGATGATGTGGTATTGCAGCGACAGAGGCCGGAGAGTTCTAGCACCTTAAGCTTCGCTCAGTTCCCAGGCGACGTTAGCGGACTGGAGACGGAAGAGCATGGGAGAAACAAAGTGCAGCTCTGGACCTGCATTACAAGTCACAGACGTGTTTGACAAAATTCATGTTTTGACCTGCACCTCGATGAAAAATGTCCGCCGTAGATCATGCTGGCGCTGCGGATGTTCAAAAAAAAGTTAAACAGCAAAAATAAATTTAACTGACTCATCGGGTGGACTAAGTCCCGACTTAGCTGCTCACGGCCGTTTTGATATATATCACTCCGTAAGTCTTGATGCACGTGGATAATTGGACACTTGCCACGCAGCCTCCAGCGTAAACGTTGAGCAAAACGTTTTATGTTGAAAGTCTGAACATGTAAAACAATGTAAGCGTCGCTGCCAAGCAATGGATTTTCGCTTTCGGATGCATCTACTACATCTTGGTCACGAAATCAATAATATTGGGTGTATTATATACCACCTAAGATTTATAGTGCATTGTGCCCAGAATTTGCAATATTGAAATGATGCCGATAGCTTTTTCAGGTCGAACAAAGAATATTGGTATATATTGAGGATGTAGGTCTCAGTAGACATATTTTTCAATTGTGGTGGAGACCGTTCAACATTTTCGAAAGAGAAAAATTATGACATGCGAAGTAATAGTTCTAGTGCCATTTAACGAGTGAACGAAACCTGCAGAAATTACGCGTACGAGGGCGAGTTTTCAAAGAAATTAAACGTTTACTCGTGGTAGCACAACCTCCAGCCGATAAGCCACTAGTCGCTCGACCTGGTTGTTTCATTTCTTTCCACTTAAAAAGAAGAAATGCTTAACAAAACGCGTACGACGGCGAGTCCTCAAAGAAATGCAACACTGTGCTCCTGGTAAGACAACATGCATCCGAGGTTGCAATTAATCGCTGGATCTTAGTCTATACCATAAACGATAGAACCCCTAACAACATCGACGCGCTTCATGCTGGTTTTTACCAGAGCGAAAATCTTCTTCAGCTACGAGAAGCAGGCACGCTACTTTGATGCCCGTGGCAACTGGTTTTCCGACACCACCGTCTCTGTCTACCCTCCCTTCATGCCCTTTTCTGTGAAGAACCTCAATACCCGTCTCGCGCCCGGCTACAAGTACATGCTTGGCGTCCCGAGATATGCCAGTTTGTAGTGTCTATACAGTGTACGCATCCATGGTCACCCCATCGTCCGCCCAGTTGCTCCCGCCCCCGCCGCCCCCAGCTACGATGAAGACGACCAGCCGCAAGGCTCCAAAGAGCCGTGGGCGTCGACGGAGATAAGCGTTGACGGCTCCGAGACCATCAATATGGAACCCGTCCCGTTGCCGGTCGACGTCCGCAAAGATCTGGACGACCCGATGGCTACTGCGGAGGAAGAGTGAGAGCCCGCTTGCTTCCCGGCTGATGCTGTTGTACAAGACGAACGGCGAAAACCGTATGGCGGATGTGAATATTGGCGACTTGGTCGTCCCCGGCGATGAACTGTTCCCCAAGAGGTTTGCGTTTACGCATCGTGAGCATCGTGTGCGTGCCAACTTTGCCTTGCTCGCACGCAGAATGGCATGCGGCTTGCAATCAGTGGCGGCCACCTTTTGCACGCCAATGGCCGAGTGCCCAGCGCGGATGAGGTTGTGATGAGCGATACTCTGCGTGCGAACTAGAGAGGTACCTTGATATGTCATGAACGTCCAAATGATGCACTTTGGATGGTTTGGCGTGCATTATGATGTCTCTTTGATGTGCACTGGAGTAGTCAGTACTGCACTTGAGCTGGCATCCTTCGGAATGGATGCACCTGAGATGTACATGTAGGGCTCAGGAAAGGTTGTAAGGATACGAACGAATGAACGAATGGGACCATAAGGATACCTCTGTAGGAAATTGGGACCCACGCACAGAGCCTGGAAATCGCATGACAATGTCAGCAGACAGTGGACGTACAGTTACACGCTCTATGCCTAGCGGTTTCGCGACATGGTGGGAACATGGCAATTGGTCATGATTGTGGCCAACTGTTGGGCAGCTAGTGCTGGCTGTGGACTGGCTAAAACTTTCGAAATGAAGGCCAAGCCCGTTTGCACAAGACAACTTTGTCTACGTTGATGCTGCCAATGGCGACTAGCGGAATTCTCGAGCTGGTGTTGCCTACCATTTGGCCTAGCCGGTGTTTACCGAGCGGCTCTCCTGCATCAGGCTTGGACGAGGTTGGAAACACGTATCCCACGCTTATGTATTCCGCACCATCAGCTATTGCAGCGTCTACTTCTTGTTCAATGGCAGCAGAGGCACCAATGATAGCGTTAATGCAGAGCCGGTCTCTGGCAACAGAAACAGACTGATCATCTCGACCTAGATGCGCACCATCTGCACCCAAAAGGGCGGCGAGTTGGATATCGTCGTTCACCACGAACGCTACGTTGGCGCGCTCTGTGATTATGCGGAGCTGCGTGCGGAGCTCGATAGACTGTGCGTGTAGAACGTTCTTGTCTCGAAGTCTAGGCCTTTGTCAGTGGGAGCCCGGACGACGGGGCAGCAAAACCGAGCGGTTGAAACGTACTGCACAAAGGTGATTTGGAGCGCGTTCTGTGCAGTGACCACCACTTATGCAACGAAATGTTGCACGCGGCCGGACGCGGTTCCACGATCCGTGACCAGGTACACCGATGGGTAGAAGCTGCAGCGCGAGACGCGCATGCGCACGGCAGCCACAACTCATCTCGGCGGGGGCGCAGGCGACGCGGGGGTACGCATGGACTGGAGCGCGACGAAGGCGAACATGGAGAGGCGGCCACCGAAGCACTACGCAGCGCTGTGGGCTGGGAGGCGCCCGCAACGAGCACGCACATTTGCAAGGGCGGTCCACACGCAGCGCTTCGCCCAAAAATTATGCCGCCGCGCGCCGCGCGTATGAAGACGTGCGCATCTTTGTGCTGGCGAGTGCATCAAAGACACATGGCAGGAGCACCTCAGGCGTCTTTTGTCACGGGTGCGACATCGTCACACGCATCTACGGCTTGCCATGCCCTTCACGCGTCCGCGTTGCGCCTTACGTCCGTCATTCTGTACGCCTCCGCCCGCCGATCCTATCATCCTCCCTCCCCTCCGCCGTGCCCATGGCTGACCTCGACCTCAGCAAGCTGCGACGTCTGTTCCGCCGCTCGCACTTTTGACATGCTCAGCTGCGCAATAATGTCGTCGTCACGCGCCACGAAAAAGGAGTCAGCCTCACTGGCGGCCGAGAGACAACACGCTAGTTCAGCGACGCGCATGGGACCTCGCAGTAGGCTATGGACGCCTTCGCATCGAAGATGGC
Source organism: Gracilaria domingensis (assembly GCA_022539475.1). Classification (NCBI taxonomy): domain Eukaryota; phylum Rhodophyta; class Florideophyceae; order Gracilariales; family Gracilariaceae; genus Gracilaria; species Gracilaria domingensis. The sequence goes on from VCMS01000401.1 coordinate 17,098, forward strand.
CGACGGCTACCTTCCATTGGACCAATTTCACAAATTGCCTGCCGCCGATGCGCAGCATGCCCCCACCGAACAGGCCCAGTCCCCTGGGCAGAACCCCAAGAAAGCCTACAAGCCTCCAGTAGCGGAGAAGCGCCTGTCGAGAAATTCTCCAAAGCTGCCCGATGAGGCAAAGCGGCCAGAGCAATCGAAAACCCTTGCGAAGCCGCAACAGCCTGTGCAGCCTGCACAACCGTCAAAAAACGAGTTCGCGAAGCAACCCGAGCTGCCCAAAGCCCCTAAGCTCATGAGGAGCCCTAATTGTGTGGAGCATTCTAAAAAGACCGAACCCGCGACGCAAAGTGAGCAGCCAAAGCCCAGCAAGCAGCCTAAACCGAATGAGCAGGACGAAACCTCCGAGAAGCCCAAGCCCAATGGACATTCCGCATCGAATGGACCGTAAAAGCCCAAGGAAGAGCCACAATCGAGCGAACCGCCGAAAAGATCGATCCTAACGCGGTGAATTAACAGTCAAAACCAAATGAGCACACCAAGGACGGAGACAAGCCCAGTCATTCAGACGACGCCAAGTCCGGTGAGCAGCCCAAGCGAAGCCCACGGCCCACGCAGGCAGAACTACCATGACAGCACGACAAACAGGCTGAGCCAACCGGACCGTTAAACCTGCGCAGGTCAAGCCATCCAAACAATCCGAACAGACACGAAAGCCTGGGAAGCCCGCGAGGCTGAAAGAGTCCGTGCCGCCGACCGAACCGGACCATAATAATGCCCACACTCAGAGCCATAAACCGAAACCCTTCGGCCACCTTTTTTTCGAATCAAGCGAAGGAGACAAAAGAATCCCCTCGAATGCAGCATACACCTGGGACCGCAACTATTCGCCGATCCAGTCGAAAGCGCACAGCCCCCGCCCCGTACAAAGCCGAGTGAGCCTTACGTCCACGACCGAGCAGGCGAATATCTGACTCCGCAATCTTCATCGATCCATCTTCTCCCATCCCCCACAGCTCGCTTAGTTCTCTTCAAGACAAAGAAAACGAGCTTAGAGCTGCCGAGGAATCTCACGTGCTTAGTATCGATTCTCCAAGTACTCCACCGTCAACTCCAATGACTGCAAGGAAGGGTACCTCGCGTATGAAGCAACGGAAAAGGGAGTGCAAACGTGGAGGTCGAGGTCGATCGCAGAGGGGAGGCCAAAGCTCTGCTCTTAAGCGTCGAAAACGCACGGCAAGGAGTCTTCCTCCTCGTTTGGAGAATATGTCCCTTGGTGTTGGAGATCAGTGCAGCTGTGTGGGTAACGGCGTCATTTCCACTGAGAACTCCAACTCTGGAGAGACTGTTCTTTTCGATGTGCTATTGGTATATATCGAGAAGCATACTCACACCGACAAATTCATTCTGCTTCAACCTATTCATGACCCCAGCTTAGAATCTCCATACGTTCTGTTCGAGAAAATCGCACGCGCTGGATCTGCAGGCCAGTCCTTTCGCATTGCTTTTGCTACGAATGGTTTGCAGGAAGCCAGAGAAGAGTTTGCACCTCGCTTTCAGGAGTATACCGGGTTACTATGGACCAACTGGCACGCAACTCCCGTGTCCGGAAAGTACAGACTTGCAAAGCAGGATTCAGAACTCAAGGTTAAAGTGTTTTTTCTTACAGACCATCACTGGCAGTACTGAATGGATGTAGGGACAACAGAAAGGGCATGAAGGGGCTTGATTACAACGAAGAAGACAGCAGGAGTGCGGAAGAGCTGCAAATTGAGTTTTCTTCCAACCCTTAACTTTCAGAACGAATCGTCCAGAATGGCTCACACTTTGATCTCGTTAAGCTGGAATCAATGACTACTACGGAACACGGTTGCCTGAACAGTAGTTTCCATCACTTTTGAAGGGCGACGCTAAGTGAAAAACCAAAATCAAAGCACAATAACAACGAGAAGCAACCTAGTACAGTGGTTTCTGCAAATCAAGCAACAAATATCAAGTCTACAAGAGAGCGCTTATTGGGTAGGGAAAAAGCAACTCCTATGTTGCCCCAATTTTCACAAGGAAGCCTGGCACAAACAACAACGGCAGCCTCATTAATGTCGAATAGAGCATGGTCAGGATCGGAATTACCTGCGGTTTCAAAAGTTCCGAGTGTGGCTTCAGGGCCTATGCCATTGTTTTGTGTACCCCAGATAGCACAAGACACATTCATGTCTCAAACCCTACCGCCATCAGGGTCCATGTTGCTTCAGGCCGCACCACAAGCTCCCTCCCTCCATCTACTGATGCACGCGATTCGTGATGCGTCTGGTTCTATTTGACTAGCTGTTTCCACGCCTCTATCACGGTTTGGGCTACAGAACATTGCTCACGACGGTTCCATTCCGACTGGTTACCCTAGTGGTGTGGTGGGGGCTTTGGAGAGTGATGTCTTTCATCTAGATAATCATACAAAGCTGGCTGTTAGGACCGAGCCACTACTCATGAGTCTTGCTTTGCAACAGCAGGGCTTCAACTTCCTAAATTCCGCGCTTCCTATGCCGACAAAGGCCCTGATTGAACTCTTGTTAGACAGTGAGACACATAGAAGCTCATTGAAGCACTTTGGAATTGATCCTTGATTACTCCCTCCCAACCACTTGGCTGCGAAACAGGTTCAGCAAGGTGTTAACGTACTGGAACAGATCGATGCAGCTCTCACACAAGGGGCAAACGTGTCGCCTACAGAGCTTGAGCGACTGTCGACAAAGTTTTACTCTGTGTTGCCTCAAAAGTTCGAGAACAGCCGCCCTCCGGTGATTCTTAGTATTGGTTTACTTCAATGATGCTACTATATGTGTAATGTTCTGTTCCACATGGTTCAAGCACTGTATATGCTGACAGCGGCAAGAACGAATATTGGGGCATTGGGGGAGCAAATATTATGCCCAACCTTCTCTATGGGTTGCTCAATGTCGAAATGAATGGACTGATCCCCGGGTCTGAGGAACACCTGATTATTTCAGCGTTTCATCTGATAAAATTGGCTTTCAATACATCAGAAGTACTGAATATATGACGAGTTGAATGGTAAGGGGATTCTGAACAGTTCTCTCGATGAACTTGGTGAACCATGCGCTGCTGTGGTCAGAGTGTCATATAGGATCGATTCGGCTGATCCTGAAAAATGCGTTGCAAATATTGTACGCGGCAAACCTAGAATGTCCGAGCGACAAGTGAAACCTTTTCAAATCCTCCAGTTCTCGTATCCAAACACATCTTCACGTCCCTATTCAAGAATCAAGACCACGCAAGAAGCAGTATTGAGACACACAGTTAGCAATCAGATAAGACACATGAACTCCTTCTCGATTCATTCGTGTTAAATACCTCTCTCCATGTCTTCCAGTCCGCTAATGCGACACATTCAACCTCCACTGCTTCATGATCCACCCTCAACGCCTCCTAATTCGAAATATTCACCCTCCACTGCTTCACTATCCAGGTTTTCTAGAGTTCTGACCCATGTTGAATAGGAAAGTGAACGTTCCCGTTCCTATTCAACATGGATCGAAAATCTGCAAGCAGTAATTGGACACACAATTAGTACATATACAACAAAGGTAAAACTCTCCTCGTTAAGATAATGTTACATACCTCTCCATGTCTTCCAGTCGTGATAATGCGACACCTTCACGGTCTACTGCTTCACCATGTACTCTCAACGCCCCCCACTGTGACACAGTTTCCAATCCAATTCAATGGAAGTCACAAAGTTCACTAAGCCAGAAGTAAAACCAAACCCAGCTGTTAGTCATTGCAACCTCGTTAATTAAGTTCTACAAGCGTCTCCAGTAAGAATTGTAATACATTTCTCACTCGAATCGCTTCTTAGAGCGTAAGTATCGAAGTACCTCACGAGCGCGCACATGGGCCCCTAGAACCTTTGCTCACTCTCCGTAAATCGCTCGCGTCAAACGGGGACAGCAAGAACTAGATCCCATGACAGCCATACATAGAGTGTCAACCGTACTAGTATGTCACTCGCATGATCTGCATAATAGTCTTTCGCTTGTTATTCGTACATCGCTCGCATCGAACTAGGTCAGCAACAAATAAGGTCGCAGTAAGAGTCGAAACCGTTACGTGTTTCACGAATCTGTATGGAACTCGCATGATCTGGAAGATAACGTGTCGCAGAGAAGTGCCATGATCAGAGCTCGTATCGCACTGGTCAGGCCCGTGCCATGGCACTTTCCTGACTTCTCCAGTGCAACACTATCTACGTCTAGTGTAGAGTTCACGCCGGCCGCAAAGTATGGGCTCAAAAATTTAGGAATTTTTTCAGTTTTTCACAATTTCTTCCCTCCTCGACGTACTTATATCATATCGTGATGTACGTGAACGATCACGTGCATGGCGTCGATTCGACTCTCCCTATATTCTCCCCCACAAGGTACGGCAACAATTTCCTACAAGTTACAACACTGCACCTTAGACCTCCGCTCCTCACCTCAAACGTTCCAACCAACCGCCTCCCCCCCCCCTTCCCCGTCTACTGCATCATGTACATATGTTGCTTCCCACGCTGCGCCTTTCACACAGACTCTATCGCCTCCCTCGCGCAACATCAGAAACGTTGCAGGCACCGGTATGACCCAAACCCTTTTCTCACTCCTGCAGCCCCCCGCGGTTCCAAATCCCCTCTCTCTTCTCTTTCCAACCGCCCCTCCGATAATTTAGCACTCGTCACTGACGAAACATATGAAGAACAGCAGCTCGCTCTCTCCATACGTTCTTCTGACGCAGCACATCTAGCTACTTCACAACCTCCATTCAATTCTCAGTCCCTCTCCGTAGGTTCCGGTCATGCCCTCTCTCCGCCCGCTTCAAGTGAAAAAATCAAAATCTCGTCACATACATTTCCTCCATCGCCACGAAACTCGGAAAGCGCTACGCAGACGAGCTTATCAACATTCTCACGCAGTCCAACGTTCCCCCCTCTCTTTTCCAAACCTCTATCACCTCCGCTTCTGAGTATCTCAAACTACACTCCAAAATCTTTGAAGATACCGTGAGCTCCATCGGCTTCACCTCCACCATCATTTACGATAACGACCGTCAGTTCTCTGCCACCCTCTATGTCAAGGACCCCATTGAAGTCCTTCAACAACAACTTCGGCTAGCATCCCATGAGAACGCCTTCTTTCACGCAATTCAACACGCCTCCCGCACAGGAACCGACGCATTTGCGCATCCCTTGGCCTTCAAACTCGGACATGAGGTCGTACCCGCTCTGAAAAAGCACATCGCACATTCTCCAAACCCAGGAGTCATCTGGCATGATCACACCACTACTGGTATAGACTCTTTCATCAACATGCTTCAACTCTGCTCCGATAAGTCCTCCACCACGCTAAAATGCTCCTCTGTCACATCATACCGCCTCCATATTACGTTTCTCAACTTCAAGGACTCTTTCCGCAGAAACTGTATCACACACCACCACACTCTCGTGGGCTACACTCCCACTTCCTTTACATCCTCCGCCCCCGATTCTTCCTTCACTGACACCGACTCTTTGGAAATTGGCCCCTTCTCGTCGAATATAATTCGCGTTGTGCGCAAGGAGCTCGTCGAGAAGTCCTTGGAAACTATTCTCAAACCTCTGTACGACATATGCAAAAGAGGCTTCCCGTTCAGAGACGCCAAGGGAGTTCTTCGTCAGTGCCATCCCATCATCGCTAACTATAGCGCTGAAATTCCCAAAGCAAAGGACATTCTCGCTGTCCTCCACGGCACGAAACCAAACAAGCCCTGTCATAGATGCCTTATCCCTCGTTCACAACTCAACGTCTATCAAGCCATTCTCAACGAGCGAACTGTATCCCACACCTCTACAACGAGAAAGAAACACCAAGATCTACTTGCCGGCGCTGAACAGGCTCTGCTCTCCCGCAGACCTGGAGTGGCAAGGACCCTGAAAAATGAAGCTGTTGAAATACTCCAAACCACCTCCTTATCCACTTAAAAGTCCTTTCTCGAATCATTCCCTATGCTCAGTGTCTCCGAGCTGCTCACTCCTTACTCAATCTTCTCCTTCGAGCCCCTTCATAACTTTCATCTCGGAATCTCCAAACTCATCAAATTCGCCTCGATTGAACGCCTCAAGTCCGATTCGCTTCACACTTCTGTTGGTTCCCAGGGAAACCAGAGGTCTGTCAAGACCGTTCGAACTTCTATTCTCAGCCACGCCAACGCTATTCTAGCCGACATTGAGCGCTCCTATCCGTCATCCGGACTTCACATCGACTTCTCCACATCCGAAAAAGGAAAATCTCTCAACGGTTTCTTTACGACAGAAGGCATCAGGGGTATGTTGGAAGCCAAGTACTGCCGTTCCCTTGATATGGCCTTCCCTTTCATTGGCCCTTTCTTTGACGGCTGTTGTGGTGAGGAATTCTCCGCCCCTATTGCCACCGTGTTCACATCCTACGTTGACCTCGTCAACAGCGTCCTCCGCTACAATACCACTCCAGAATGGGCGAAGCATCGCATAGATGCGTTGGAAACTATGATCAAGAACTTCAAGTTCACACAGTCTCCATTCTTGGCCCGTACCCAGCTTCCAACTTTCGTACTCTTACGTTCCATCTCCTTGACCACATCCTTCTGGACATACGGCGATACGGAGGCCTGCAATTCGGCGATGGAGGCGTGTACGAACATGCTCATCTTCTCTTCAAGAATCACTATCGTCGAACTTCTCGAAGGCGAACTACAGCTCATAAGGAAACGATGAACGCCATTCAAGAGTCGCAGGACTATTTGCAATCCCTTTCGGTCAGAAATCACTTCTCTGTCTCCTCCAACTCCATTGTACAGCCTGAAACAATCTCTTTCCCATCAACGATCAAGACACTGTACTCAGTCTCAGATCTGAGTGTCTTACTTCGATTCCCCCAGTTTCTCGCCGGTGAACTAATCTCGAAGCACAATTCCCTTGTCTCGTCTTTCGCGTATCGCAGTATGGACTCGTATAATATCTTCGCTACCCCTACATAAGCGTCGTTCACATCAATCTCGTATCTTTTTCTTCCCCTGTGCGAATCACCCTCCCTCCGTGTTGCTCCTCGCTTCAGTGCCTCTCGAAGTGATTGTATTAGACCATCTTGCTCCTTCACCTTTAGCTCTAGTTCCGTCACGCCTTTCTGTGCTATTCTTACGCTCATCTTTAGACTTTGACTACCCTCGGCCACTCGAAAGAGATCCGCTTTCAAGTCTTGAATCTTGTCCAAAAGCTCGTAGCGTGACGTTAGGCTTTCATCTTCTTCACCTTCTTCGTCTACACCAGCAAGAGCACGAGATGGAAGCGTACGGTTCATTTTCCGGCGACCTGCCACATTACGACCCCTTTCGTACCATGTCTCTCTTGGTAATTCTGACCGCACCTCTGTCCGTTCCCTACGAATCTCGCCAAATGAAATCGAGGTCGAACGCTTCCTTCTCATTTGGTTGAACCTATTCTGCGATGGTACGACCGTACGAGGAGCAGGCTGTATCTCGTCGACTTCTTCCTCGTTCGTACGACGTTCGGGATGAATGGAATCGTTTCCATTCCGGTAACTCTTCCTCGACGGTGCGGGCGCACGTACAGAGGACTGTACATTATCGACTCTTTCCTCGTCACTAGCACGATCGGCATGAAGGGAATCGTTCCGATTTTTGATCTCCCTTCGCGATGTTGCGAGCACACGTACAGTGGGCTGTACATCATCGGCTTTCTCTTCGTTCCTACTACGTAGAGGTTGAATGGAACAGTTTGTAATGCGCCTCGTCCTACCAGGTGAGATTAATCTTTCATGTCTGTCCAAATCTTCTTCGATGACATTGTTTCTCAAATTTCTTGCCCGTGTTCCTTTCGCTCTCGTACGTCTCTCGGCACCATTCTGATCCACATTCGCATCATCGATTATTCCTGGCATTTCCTCTGCAGCCATGTGTCGTGTAACCCTCTCCCTCACTGAGCTGTGATGTGGTAACTCTACTTCGCTCTCTGTCACTTCTGTTGTGGTCGTTCTATCACCCAGCTTTGGTTTCGGTTTTGCCTTCAAAGCCCGGAGTGATGACATCGAACCAGACTTCTTTCCAGTACGCCCGACACGGGGAGCTCGTCGTCGAGTACTTATTCGGGTCACTGCAGGCGGAGGGTTCTGGCGCTTAGCAACGCCAATACCATATCGCGGGTTTGTTTGGGATCCCTTCGTCTCCCGGTCGTCCGCGTTGCTGGAATTTTGTGGAGCAATGATTGCGCTTCAAAATCGCCTTAAAAGGAAGGGATTATGTTTGGATTATGGAGTGGGGAATCGGAAGCTTCTGGAGTTCTGCTCGTAGTGTGAGGTGAAAAAGCGGAAGGGGGGAAGTTGGTGAACCCTCTGCAGCAGGTGATGGAGAGCTTCAGTGTTTCTTGAGCCCTGAGTGAGCTGGTCCATTCCTGTGTCAGACATTCATACCAATTTTCCACATTTCTCATGGCCGTATTTTTCATTGGCTATGTTCTATGCGCCAGGTCCATCTGTCGGGTCCCTTCATGATGAAGGTCCTCTGTTCCTTCGTCCAACCTCCCGGGTGTGAGGTGTTAATTCTGAGGTGTTGCTTTTGAGGTGGTAGCTCTGACCGCTATGGAGTATTCTTAGTAGCTCTTTGCTAAGCACGACAATGTGTCCTTGTGCCAGGTTGTCGATTCCTGCAACAATAGGTTTACTGGAATGATGAATGCATTCAATAAATGACGCAGTAGTTATGAAATAAACTAAACAGTTTTTACTACGTCAAACTATAAATCATGGGAGAGTTACAAATACCTCTCGCATGGATAGCTGCGTCCATAGTCTACGTAGAATTCGTCGTGTTCATGAATATCTCTTGTAGCCGTCACCAACAGTAGTCTATAGCTTGCAAGTGTACCCAATGTGGTAGCCTGATGCTCGGAGGGCTGTCGAATAATAACGTTTGGTAAGCGGCCTTGGTAAGGCTCCATCTCGGCCAAAATCTTCTCTTCGTCTCCATCCCGGTACGAAGCATCATTGATGTATCCCGCTATACAGAAAGGAGCGAATACTACCCAGGCAATCGCAGTATTGATTTCTGCATCATAGTGAGAAAGTATGCTGTACATCTGCCCTTTCAGCTTCACTTCCATGCAATACCTCCTGAAACGAGAAACGGTGGCACCGAGCACTCCGCTTCTGTATTTCATCTGTTTTGCATTGCGTCGGCTTATGTCATGATATACCAATGTCCCATAGAAGTACCCAACAACCTTCCCTTCCGAGAACGATCTACTACTGAACACTCCATCTCCACTTATGGGGTGTTTGATGTTTGATTTCTTCCTGTACAACCATAAACCTGCTGCTCCAGCGGCGAGCAAAGTCTTTACATCCATCGTCTCCAATGTGCCTTGGAGATTCAGAGGCCACTCGTGTACCGGTTTCTCCTTGTGCTGCGCGATGAGACTCGGTTCTTTTCAAAACGTTTGGATGTAGGAATTGATATGAAACGGGAAACATTGGTATGGCGGGAATCCTTTCGGTGCGGTCCATATACGCGAGGTTCTTTGCTTCCCTTCCGACAACTTTGACTGTACTAAGTACGAGGCTTGAAAGACTTCACTACTCACGGTTATTCTTGCGTTGAACTCGTTACTCCATACCTTCCTCGCGTACATCACTACAGCATTGTGTTCAGCATGAGCGAAGCACTGCTCATCCCTCTCACATCCAATGAAGCGTCAGGGCTCCTCCATGCCCATGCACGCCAAGGCACCGGAAATAGTTCCACTATAGGGATCAAACACAACGTCCTCGGGATTTGAGAACCTGGCAATGAGTTCCTTTAGCAATGCCCTCGGTTTCTGTTCGGTACCAACCTGAACCGAGTGTACTTTAGAACGCTTCTTTACCCTCCAACGGAGTACTTCAGCAGCCTTCAGATGCGGAACCTGATCGATAATGGAGTAATGCCTGGGGTACTGCGTGGGAACGTAGTTGAAATTTTTGTAGTACACCATCACCTTCTGCTCCTCGTACGCGTTTCCATTCCGGACTCCGTGCACGGCATACTCGGTTGCAGAGAACAACCGTGTTGTGTTCCTTCCGGGCTTCTTCAAAGTATGCGTACGAGAGCGAATGAATTGCATCGGTGTGGGGTCGACTAAGAACGAGGCACTTTGCCCCCCCACTGCATTCTCCGATTTGTGCTCACGTAGAATCTCCTCCCAGTCCGCGAACTGTTCGATAGTACAGAACATTATAAAATGACCGCCAGGAGAAGCATTGAGGCCATCATTTCTGCAGTATTAACCATATCTTCGTCGAGAAGCTCATCATGCTCACTGTCACGTACACCATAAGGTGAGTCCGTGAGTACGAGTTGAACAATGCCCTCTAGGGAATTATCGGACGGTAACAGTGTACCACGAGCCTCCAATAACTCTTTATAACCAAGGCAATGCATAGAGAACTGTTTCTCCATGTTCTTTTTGACCACACCGAGAGCCTTCGTCGTCCTTACATCGCCAAAGTCGTGAGGTGGAAGAATACCATCAGGAACATTAGAAAGCGGGTGCGCTCCATCGTCGTCATCATCCGTGTCGTCTATGACAGAGACATCCATCGGACCCGGGTCTGCACCGGATGTTTTACCGGATGTTTTACCCACAGCCCTAGCCATTGGCCTGGAGGAAGTGGTTCTCTGTGCCGTAACCGTATTCTCAATCTTTACCGTGACCCTGTTGTTTCCTTCCTGAGCTCCTGACAGAGTGGCCCAAGATGGCTGCTAGGAAGGTCTCAAGTTCAGCTGGACAATAGCGGTACGAAGAGTAGCCAAATACTCATCGGAGAAAGCATCAAAACGAGATGAAAACCGTGTCCGAAGTTTCCTTCGAAAGCCTTCCAGCAGTTTCCAATTGCTGGTGGCGGACATTTTGTACAGAAATTCGTTTAAGACAACCTTGTTCAAATCAGACAGGAACTCTTTTGACAAATCCCTTAGTTTGGTATCTATATCATTCAAAAAGGGTGTTAACCCAAAGCACAGTAGCGTAGATCTCTGTGGTTGGCTTCACTTCAATCCCCAATGTTTTGAACACCGATGCTGCGCTGTATCCGGAAGAACGGGACTCAATTGCGCCGAAAGAAAGCGTCGCTTTCTCCATTGCAAGAAACGGTAAAAGCATTTGTTCTGCCTCACGAAATCAAAGACTGGAGGCAAAGGAATCCCATCCTAGACATACCATTTGCACAGCATAACCCATCCTTCTTATGTGCGCTTGGGTTGATATATCGAAACCATCAACAAACGGTACCTGTCTCCGAGAACCAGTTGCAGTCCTCGCCTTCTTCGCAACTGGGAGTCGCCTCTCCATAGTGATACGCTTCACTAGGAATAGATGGAGCAACTGCTGAAAAAGAGTAGCAGGCTCAATCCGGAAGGTAGTTTTCTTCATCTGCTTGGATCCGGGACTATGCTCTTTGCAAATAAGTCATTCCAGAACACAAGCTCCATAAACGAATTCCCGCTATCCACATTCTTATCCAAACGCCATTCAAAAAGATCTCTCAACCGACGATCCTCACTCCAGTCATCCACGTCAATGATACGGACATACTTGTAGACCCGACTTATGAACCTAACATCGGTACTTATCTTCACCAGCTCCTGCGGCGTATAGTTTGAGTACGTGCTCTTCGTAACATCCGTAAGAAATTCCCGTGCACAAGGCAGACTGGCACGGTTAGCGACAGCGTACACAACGAGAGCCGTGTATCCACCCTGACGAGGGGAACCAATGCCGCCACGAGACGTCGCAAACGAGTCTCTCAGCTCGAGAAGTATGCTGAACAAACGAAGGAATCGCGTCGCCATAATATCCTTCTCACCGGAGCTAGACTCCGTAGATGCCATGGAAGATGCGGTAGTCGACATCCCTCTGCTGTTAAGACCACAGAGGGGTCTGTTTCCAACGGGCGCCATGTAACTCTCGCAAGAACTCGCGAAAGCGGAATAGAGGGTAGCGATGAAATTCGCTGGAGGAGTTCTCGAAAGAGTAGTAGACGGCGGTGATGAAACGTTATTCTAAATTCGTATTTGAGCGGGTGTTAGTCATACGCAGGAGGGTGTGAACAGGGTTGAGAGAGCGGGTGTAGTACGCAGACTTGTGTAGAATCATCTAGTAGTGACTCCCCTGATGGCCGGATGCGACGTGTTCAGACCGCAGTCTGGAGACTGTGGAACCAGGTATCAGGCCACGTGTAGAGGGGGTTGAAGCGCGCATGGGGCAGATGAGATATGCTCCTATACGACTCAGAATCGCCGTTCTCCTCCACCGACCGGCTCCCCCACATCATTATCTGCATCATCAACATAGCCGCCATCATAGGGCTCCATGCAAATCTCCTGTACGCTCTCCGCCTCTACCCTCGCCGCTTGCGCTCCAACGCTGACGCGCACCCAAAGAGCGGTTGCATTGCACAGGCGCAAGGCGTCTACACGCCATCGTCACCGCAACATTCGACCACCGCATCCGTCGTCCTCAACAACAAGAGCGTCCGGAACAACATGCAGCTTTGGTCTTCCCACTACCCGTACTGGTAATACTACTGTAATAACGAGCATGACGTTTTACACTGCTCACATTCCTTTTCGCCATGCGTCCGCTGCGCTTTTCAGGTAATGAAAACGACCCTGGCAAGGCGCAAACACCCATAATAGCGCTGGCGTGACGACTGCAGCCGCCGTGGCCGCAACTGCTGATCTCGGTATTCCTAATGATTGCCATACACACCCACTGCAGGGCTGGATGTCTGTCTCAGGCGTTCAGTTTGATACGAGCTAGTGCATATTGCGTGGATTGCACTTTCTGGCTCACACCGTGTTGATGATGCAGCGCCAACACACTTCTTAGCACCCACACCAAGAGCAGAACACGCCAATGACACGATCTGTACAGTCGCCGCCCGCCACTGAACGTGATGAGGGTCCTTCTGAAAATGCTTTCACGACAAACAGCCATGACCATAATACCCGTAAAATTGCGATTGGTGCTGCCACCATTACCCTCATTCTCGAATGGAACTGCTTCTCGGCATTCAAACTGAACATCGATTAAACGAAATCCGCGCGAAATAGTTTCTTGCCCTGTGCAGATACGTACAAACTGCGATGTGAAACGACAAATGTGCTCTGCGTAGCTCCACTCAGCTCTACTTTGTACCCTAAAACCTGCTTTTCCTCCCTCCATAGGGTGGCGGGGTGGCCGCATGCCACGTGTTCAGACCGCGGTCCAGACTGCGGTCTGAACACGTCGCATCCGGCCACCATAGGAGGGTACCAGAGGGGAACCGTGAGGGTTGATCATGCTGTCTGGTAGGCATCTAAGCCTTCTACACCGTCTCTAACCGCCTATACCACTCTTTTAAAGTAATGCGAATGTTCAAGCGAGCATTTCCGCGTGTTGCACTACAAATCTGCGATACGAACGGGTGCGACACTTCAACCGATAGTGAAGCGTGTACCGTGTTCAAACCGAGCGGGTGCGCCGTTTGCTGACGTGATCAGAGCATTATACGATTACCGCTTTGTTCTGCATTCAAGCTTTATAGGTGTTCGACAAAGCTAAATTCAAACACGCTATATAATGGAGCCAAGAGAATTGGCGAACCGGCAGATGAGGCGCTCCCGAAAGCCGCGGAAAGTTCGCAACCCCATGGCGCCGTATCTTCGAAGTGCGAAGAAGATAAAAGAAGGAGGGAAGAAGAGTAGTGAGGAAGCACAGAATCTGGAGAGGAGTATGAGCTCTAACCCGGAGAAAGCGAAACCCACACAGGCGGACAAAGTGACGGTTCTTATCGCGAGGAATGGAGGGGACAAGGTCCCAATTGGCACGGCTGATGTGGTGGCCATCGAGTCTGCCGGCGACGGCAAAGACTATCGAAGAGAATTGAATGGTCACACACTGGAAGGGAAGCCGAGAGAGGAAATAGTCGGTATATGGCGAGCTGATGTATCGAAGCAGCTCCATGCACCGTACCCGTATCTCTTTAATTGTACGGATGAAGACTCCATTCCGAAGACCGTTGCGGACTTAAACAAGATGGGTTTCTATGCTTAGAACCTGAACTTTATGACTTCGGGTGAGACCATTCAGAACACCACGCCGCAGGTGCCCGGTAAGAAATCTGAGCATACCAATGCGGAGTCCAGGACAGAAGGGAAACGAGTGCGTATGGCGGAAACACCGAAGCCCCCGCTTAAACCGAGTAGGAAGGGGTTGCCACCTCAGGTAGCCCAGGCCAAAACACCAGGAAAACAACAGAAGAACAAAGGGGGCAAGGAAGTACCGCCCCCAGCGCCTGGTCCTGTGCCTAAAACACTATCTAAGCAAGACCAGGGTGGTACAAAGGTAGGAACACCACAATATACCACAAATCCAGAGAGTGCAGTCTCTGCATTACGGAAGCAACTAGCGATGAATGTGCAGTTTGAGTTATCCAGAAATAGCACTGCTGAAGCGATTGCAATGGCTGGGAGTCGCAGTGGAGCTAGGATGGAAGTTGTGGATGTGGATGAAGTGGATGATGATGATGTTGTCTTGGTGAAGGAGAGCTTGGCTGGAAACGTCAATAAACTATTCGATGAAGGTGATGAATTACCTTCGGGTGAAGTGGATATGAGTCTGGCGTCGCACTTTGGGCCATTATGAGTACGAGTCCGTGAAGGTCGACATCGACCTAATCGAAATCCAGAACGCAACTGTGAGAGGGACAGTTCGGGAGCATATTGAAGCTCTGAAGGCGGAGATTCGAAGGAAAGGGTTTCTTCAGGCCCTTGAAACGATGAGTGTTGCTTTTTGATCACGGGTAAGTGTGAGAAGGAGATGGTGGAGGGCAATCGCGTGAAAGTTACGTGTACCCTCATAGATGGAGCTCATCGCCTTGTGGCACTCAAGGAACTATGTGAGGATGATTCAAAGATAAGGAAACTGTGTAAAAGACTTACCGTTTTCTTATGGAGGAGAAAGGATGGACAAAGGATGAAAACGAGGGAGCTTCTGAGCCTGGGTAATGCTTTGAACGATAGACTGAAGCAGGCCCGACTTATGAACTTCGCGGAAAAGGTTCATTCCATTGTATCCTTTATAACCGCGATGGTTGAAGAGGAGAAGAAAGTGTTGACCAACATGACAAGCACCGCTGTAACGGGTGCCTTAAGTGTATGCGGAATCATAGGTCAGTACCATATCAGGCATCTATCGAGGTTTGCGGAGATGAGTTTGAAGGTGGCTAAGAGTGCTCGATTGCTGAAGCATTTGGAAAGTGTGTGTCGGGAGTATAATGAAATTGGTATTACATCATGTACATGATCGTCTGTCTCTTGCAGATGCTAGTTTTTGGCGAGGGTCGTCCAGAAATTGGCAAGGGTCGTCCAGTAAATTTTTTGAAAAAATATCGAGATCAATTATTTCAAAATCTGCAGATAATTGCTTGGGTCGTCCAGAATCGCTGTGCAGTAAATACTGGTGGGTTTTCCACTCGTGCTAGTTCTTTAGTCGAGGGCTACCTGAACTGTATTTCGCGAAGTCTAGGTTCAGTTTCCATTAAGGTGCACATTACACGATACCTTCTGCGGAATGATACCCTGCAACGCATGGAATACTAGTGCTAGTACAGATGATGCCCATTATGAAATCATACCGTTTTATTCGTATCTATTCTTCTATCGACCGCTTTTGCTAACCACTACTTCGCTATATTACATGTACCATTTCCCCATGATGGATCGGATGTAGGCCCAATCTGCGGCAGATGCCGCAGAGGGCACCTGCACCAAATTGCGGTAACGGTAGAACACATACGCACTCCGAGAGGATGAGGCGCGAAGCGCCTCATCCTCTCCGTTCGTCATGTAGGGAACCATGCCCAGATGCATGGTTCCCTACTTGAGGAACCTGCACCTGCAACTCGTGAGCTACGTACGCATCAAAAGTCATTTACCTGTATACGCAAGCAGAAAGTATCCATAAGTTAGTCAATGATCCGTTAGATACATTTGAAATGCGATGGAACGTACCATTGATAAAACAAAACAGAAACGTTGCGCTAGAAAAGTCGAGGGACCTGGTAACTCGCAAACGGAAGAAGAAGCAGGAAAGGGATCGGTTAGATTACCAGCCCACCATATCATCGTAAACCGCGAAAGGTGTCGAAGCGAGAACTCACAAGCAACGACACCAAGAATACCCATGCAGCAAACATACCGCAAAATGCGATAAACGAGAGAGCAGCCTATGTCGCAACCAAGTACCAGAATCGACTATCCCGCAAGCCAGTCAACCAAGATCGCCAATACAAGAAGATCAACGTAAGGCGCGAGAAGAGAGGCGAGTCTATGAGGCAACCAAGTCAAACCATATCGCCAATGCACCAAAAGTAACGCAAGACGCGATAAGAGAGAGACCATCCTATGGCGCAACCTAGTCAACCAAGATTGCCAATGATGAACCTATCGCCCGAGCCAGTCAACCAATATCAACCAATATCGCCAATACACCAAAAGCAGCGCAAGACGCGAGAAGAGAGAAGAGTCTATGGCGGAACCAAGATCGCCAACAAACCAAAAGTTGCGCAAGATGCGAGAAGCTAGAGACGCCTATGGCGCAACAAAGTGAACCAAGATCGGCAATACCGCGTGATAGGTTACACGAGCAGTCAGAGATCGATCTTGAGAGACGAAATGAAACTGGTTGCGTACTTACAGTCGTTGTGGACGTCGGAAGAAATACAAAGGACGCACGTCAAATAGTGGTTACCTTCAATCACGTCAATGTTAGTAGCAAGACGTAGAACAAGATGGAACATATCGTAAGCAGAACGTAGTTGAACAAATGGAACGAGTTGGAGGCTGAAAACGGGAACCCGGTAACCCAAAGCTTATTTTCTGCCGTTTACATGTCGAATAGCGCGAAAAAACGTGGTGAGGATGGGTTAGTTTAGAGCAAAGATACATAGAAGAATATGGAAGAGAACCTACGAAAAGACTGCACGGAATACATCCGTGAGATACGGATGACTCCGTCCTACTTTTTTCCGCCCTCTACTTTAAGGAACCTCCATAAAGTACAGGGAGGAAAAAAGAAGGACGGAGGGGAGTATAACGCGAGGATGTGGATGGCACGGATCACGACGGTAAGGGAAGGTCGGACGTCGGAGGCGCGGCGGCGGCGGCGGAGGGAAGAGATTTATTTTTCTGTGCGAGATTGGACAGGTGTACAGCGTACAACGTTGCGAAACCACAGGTTTATAACCAGTGGTAGATAATACGAGAAGTACACCCTTGTGTTGAGGTCGACGTGTACCTACGTTCCTTTTTGAACGAAAGCACGTGATTTGAACTCAAAATATATTCTCCGTTCTCAGCATGACGTCGATCTTGACTGTCGCTCGACCTCCTTCTCCCTTCGGACGCCCTTCCCTTGCAGTCTTTGTCGTCGTTTCTCGTTCAGTTCTTCTTCCCATGGTCTACTACTGTACACATAAGAAGCGTGGGTGCCCCTTCGTTACTCGCCGAGGAGTCTTATCCCTTCAACAGCATGTCAACCATTGCCCGTTTCGTCTGAAAGCAGCGCTGGAAGACGACAATAGCCGGCCCATTCGGAGAAGCAAGCGTCTCAAGCTTTCCGCACCCGCGCCTGCATCTTCCGAAACGGTCACTGCCCCTTGTCGCCTTCCCGAGCCTCCAGTGTCCGAGGACATCGTCGACCCCACTCCGTGCGCCCCTCCCATTCCGGACACTTCGCATTGTGTTTCTCCTTCCCCGGCTCCCGCGTCATTAGAGCGAGAACACGGAAGCAGTTCCCGCCCAGTGCCTTCTGAGGAGGCCCTCGGTGATTTGCATATGGATTATCTCACGGTTTGTCTGGCTTCAGTAGCTTCCAACCTTGGTCATCGTGAGGCGGACGAGCTAATTGGGCTACTTCGGGACCCGCGATTCTCGCAAAAGCGATTCAACGAGACCATAACAAGTTCCAAGCGCTGTACAGAACTGAAGAAGGCCATTTTCGAACGATACGCCTCAAAGGACGGTTTCAATCGCAGAACTGTCTCGCCAGAAGGATGTAAGTTCAGCGCCACCCTCTACACGAGAGACCCCGTTCAGACACTTGTGAAACAGCTCCAGTTGGCTAACAACGAAAACACATTCTTCCACCCTATACCTCAGACCCACTCCACGAAAATATCTCACCCCATGTCCGGCTCTCTCGCAAGAGACGCCACCTCAAAACTTAAGGAAATGGTCATGGGCTCTTTGGATAGTAGAATAGTGTGGTACTCCCAAGAAATAAGTTACAGTGAATCTTTCGTAGGTCTTCTGCAGGTATACACCGATAAGTCTTCAACAACTCTAAAGCAAACATCGGTTACCGCCTATCCTCTTCACCTCATATTTCTCAACTTCTCCGACGAGCTTCGCCGTAAGTGTATCCGTGATGACCTCACAGTAGTGGCATACTTCCCTACCACACTGATCGAGGTTTCCGCATCTGAAGCAGACGCAATGCCATTTGTTTCTAGCAAGTCTCTACGCGAGTCCAGGATGCAAATCCTTCAAGAATCTCTTCGTCAAGTCCTGGAGCCCATTCTAAATCTCACGCAGAAAGGTTTTCAGTTCATCGGCGAAGACAAACTAAGTCGAGTGTGCCATCCTCTGCTTGCAAGTTATTGTGCGGATATTCCTGAGGCTAAGGACATTCTGTCTATTCTTCATGGCACCAAAACGGAAAGCCCGTGTCATAGATGCAAAGCCCCTCGCTCATCTTTATGGAGTCCTATTCCCACCTCATTCAACGGACGTTCTCAAAAGCACACGAAAAGCATCCGAAAGACATACACAGCTATCTTGCAACATGCACAAAAAGACGAGGCGGAAAGACGTCCACGTCGTGCGAGGGAGAGGAGATCTCAAGCGGATACTCTGATGCGTTCAAATTCCATATCTCTCATTCCTTCGTTCCTCGAAACTTCCGTAAGCCTTGGAATGATCCCGGGATTGTCTCCATACAGTCTGTTCTCATTCGAACCATTACACAACTTGCATCTCGGCATCTCAAAGTTGATAAAAACGGCCACAATCGAGAGACTGCAGTCAGACACCCTGTGCACCACA
Source organism: Gracilaria domingensis (assembly GCA_022539475.1). Classification (NCBI taxonomy): domain Eukaryota; phylum Rhodophyta; class Florideophyceae; order Gracilariales; family Gracilariaceae; genus Gracilaria; species Gracilaria domingensis. Next base: position 36,289 of record VCMS01000401.1, read on the forward strand.
TTAGGAACATCTGCATCGCGTTCATTTCGAACGATACGCACCCAACTCCTCAACCATGCAAACGCAATTCTAGCTGCCATAGAACGCGATTCTCCTGCCAAAGGTTTACATATCGATTTCTCCACGCAGGAGAAAGGCAAATCTTTGAATGGTATCTTCACGAAAGACGGTCTCCGTGGAATGCTGGAGGCCAAAAACTACAAAGCACTTGACATGGTCTTTCCCTTCATAGGAGCATTCTTTGACATATGCTGTGGAGAACAGGACGTTGCCCCAATCACAACCGTTTTCTCTCAGTATTCGGACTTGCTCTCGACCTTATTCAGATACAATCGTGACCCTTATTGGACTGAAAGCTCTCTCCTGTGTCTTAGTTCGGAGATTGAAGCCTTCAAGCGTTCCGCAACAAAGACTCTGGCGGATTTTCATCCCTCCAGACTGGGAACTCTGAAGTTTCATCTTCTCGATCATCTCGTGGACGATATTCGCCGTCTGGGAAGTATCAAGTATTACGACGCAGGCATATACGAACATGCACACCTGCTATTTAAAAGACACTACAAAAAGACGTCCAGAAGAACAGCAACGGCTGTGGAGGAGACTATTCGCTCCATTGAGCACGGACATGTTAGAAAGCAATGGAATGGCAATACTCCTTACCAGCGTAATCCAGGTTTACCAGGAACTTCCACACAGCTTCCTCGGTTTGCAATGAGAGGGCGTTCTTTCACTTTACGAGCTCTTCAACATTGTGTTTCAAGTATGTCCAGTTCAAAAACATGGACTGCTGTTAGAGAAATGTTCTCAAGTACGGACACAAGGTCGATTCTTGATCAAATTGGTCAACAGGCCCTTCCTCCTTTCCTCAGTCTCGTGAAAGAAACACTGGATGAGCACTCTATTACATACTTCCCAGAAAAGACAAGGATAACTCTGGTGAATTCGGCCGTCGTGAAAGGCGGTTTCGTTCCGACTCTTGAACACTTCGATTCGTCTTCTAAGGCACTTAAGCTGGGACGACCCAAACACCCCATCATCCAACGTGTCTTCGCTTCTCCAGCATTTGGTCCCAGTAGAAAGCCAAAGTTTTCCACTGTATTGGTAAGCGGAGAAGATTCAGAGACTTGGGTTGCCCAGGTAGTCGCTCTGATTCGAATATCTCTCCTTGATTCTGCACTTACCGCACCAGAGGTGGCATTCGTCCGGTATTTCGAGGTTTTACCCCCCGCAACAAACATCGACCACATATTGAAATGCATATCTTTACGGTGGGCTACAAACGATGAAAAGAACCACACTCTTCCGTTCCCTCGTCATTCCAAAGCGGAGACTATCGTAGAGTTAACTCCTTGGTACGGGATGGTTCCGGCTTCTGCACTACAGGGAACTGTCCATGTTGTTCGATCAAACTACCCTGCTCCACCTTTTTGTCCTCCACTTCAATGGTTCCAACACCGATTCTACATCAATCGATTCTATCATGATTCAGATGAAGGACCAACTGAGCACGTTGATCTTGTACAGCCTTAAAAATTAAGGGCTCCATCTTCTACATGTTCACCTTGTGGTGCCTTTTCTTGTGATCCTGTGTTAATTCCGAAATCTTTCATGTCCATTTCCTTGAACTCCATATCCCCTTCCTCGCATTCACCAACGAAGCAATCGCTAATAGACCCCAATCTTCGGCTCACACTGTCAATAAAAAATTGTTCTTTCACAGTGAGGTAAAGTCTTCCGTTCGACGGCATTCGATATCCAAATGTAGCCTCTCTCATGTCATTACCAAGAACCTTAGTCCAATCTTCCGTTGTCGTTCCAAAATTATGAAACTCGCTGGAATTGGTCCTCAAGACATGTTGCCTAACATCCCCCAGAACATTCTTTAAACACAGAGGTAGCAGTTCAGCAAACTTCTTTGTAAACAGTTTCTGTCTCTGGCCACCCCTTGACACATCCGTACTTAGAAGGCTCACAACCGTCAACACCCAAGCGTCCAAACGTGCGAGCAACAGTATTGTGCCATCTAAAAAGGTGCCCGTATCCTTGTCTTCCACATCATACCCAATAAACTCCTTCAGCACTTGTACCCCGACACGGTTTCGGAAGAACAAGTCTTGATCTTCCGTCGGCATATCCTCGACATTGTCCGCATTGGAGTACTTTAGACGAAGAAATGGGGCTTTTCTCCACCATGAAGTGTTCGGTACACCATTTTCGTCAAGACGCAGTATGTTCTCCTGCGCTTCCTTCAACTGCATTGTGAGTTCGTCAGCATTCTCTTCTACCAGCTTTGTTCTTCTCCAAATCAGATCGTACCCCAGGAGCAGAAATAGTTTATCCCTCGTATTTCTCTTACGAACGCCCACGACGTCACTCATGGTCTGCCGCATTCTCTGCCTAAGGCACATATCTGCACAAAGTTCCAGTATACACCTGTCGGTAAGAGATGCTTTTCTAATACCTTCCCAGCTCAACTCCTTCAACTCGCTTTCAACCATTTTCTTCAGCAAAGCATCTGGCCCCCCTCTACCGACGGTGTGAACATGCCAAAACTGCCCAAGAGCTCCACGGGGTTTTTAGGAACCATGTATGAACCACCTTCCTCCGGCTCAATAAGCCCTTCCCCACTCTCAGTTGCGTCTTCCACCTTCTCGGCACGGTTACCCCAATTTCGGGTGAGCGACTCACCTTCGAGCCATAGCTCACTTGTTTCTCTCCTTGCCCACGTCAGCATGTTGTGATACACTGCTCGAGCAACCCCTCGAAACTCGTCGCACACCTCAATTTTATGCTTCTTTCGACCTGTCTGCCCAGGTTCACCAGCACGTGTACTCCTATCTCCCTCCTGTTTCAGTGCCCCTCTTAGCCCTTCAATGACTAGATCCTTCTCTTCAAGCCTCTTTTTCAAAGCCGTACTCTGCTCTTGGGCGACCTTCACTAGAATTCCCCGAACCATCAAGTCCTCTTGTAGCGTCTTAACCTTTTCTTTCAAGCAATTCAGTTCATTTAAAAGATCAGGTCTGTTCATAGAGCTTGAATTCACACCAGTTTGGATATCTTCCGTTATTTCCCTAGCTTCTTTGGCGACAGGCCCCGGTAATGCCGCAGGATTCGGTGTTATTTCGTTATCAAACTATCCTCATGTGCCATAGCCTTAGCCACGAGAGGCTGCAGGCGTTCTGTGTCCACCCTTGGCACGGCTCCGAGATCCAACTCCCGTGTATGTCCTCCTCCATGGCATGGTATATCAGATGAATTGGGCTTCGTACGAGCTGCAACGGCCCCGTTCTGGAAAGAGGGGAAGGTCGAAAGTAACTCGTCTATCAGTTGTCTCTCGATTTCTTATTGTGTTTCTCCCTTGTCCGGACCCATTGCGAGGCATGATACGATTCATAGCGGCCCCAGTTCTAGAAGAGAGGGATGGACGTGACGATCTTAATATACTAGGACTCTCACGACTTCTCGTCATTGTCCCTTGTTGTCCAGATCCACTGGGCGGCGTAACCCGCGCCCCAGTAGCTCCGGTCTTCGATATCGGCCGGGGACATGAAGGTTTTGGTGTCATACGAACTCTTCGGTCTCAGTTGTCATGCCCTCCTGTCCTGACCCGCTGGGCCGAGTTACCTCATCTTCTTGAGGAGCAGAGACAGATGCACGATTTGCATTATCGGCAGTTGACGGCACGACATCGTTCGCTGATCCACGAATTCTTGACGCAATCCCGGAAGACGCTCCGCTGCGAGATGGGCGAGAGAGTCCTGTAGAAGGACGCCCACTGACTCTCTCCTTCGTCGAGGACGACTTCCGTTTAGGAAGTGCGGTGCTTGTAGCCTGATTCGTATCATCCGATGCTCTTCTCTTCTTCTGTCCACTCTTGTTCCGCTGCGTACTATTTCGCTTTCTCGGCGTTATACCCATGCTGTGGAGATAAACAGGGTAATGAAACGAAATTGTTGGGGAGGGGGGGAGGGGGTGGGGGGGGGGGTGCATGGTTCAGATATTCCGGGAGACTCCGCAGTTCCTGCTTTTTAGGAATTTGAGGTGCCCAATGGGTCGCATATCGCCGTTACA
>VCMS01000402.1:0-18351 GCA_022539475.1 Gracilaria domingensis
CTTCCGGACTGTACCCACAGAGCGGGATTACAATGACATGGAACCCAACGACTTTCTTTTCTACAAGCCAGGTATTCAGCAACATTCTGCTCACCATCCACCAAGCCTAAGTTGAGGCAACAGAAATCCCATCCCTTACAAATTGTTTCACTGCATGGCCATCCGTCTTCCCACGTGCGTCTCTATTCGAAGCTATTGTAGCCGTCGTACAACTGCACAGCCTATGGGTTCCCTTCCCGCGTCTCTTCTCTCTTCGCCGCTGGAGATTTCTCTCTGAAGTTAATGCTCACGAAAGAAGATAGAGATAACTGCTGAAATCAGAGTGTGGAGGCCCAATCCTGAACGTAGTTTCTTTCGTTATCTTGCGTACTGCCGACATGTCGTTTGAAAATGGTTCATTCCAGAAAGCCCGTTACTATTAACGATGTACGATTGTCGAAATCCTTGTTCAAGACCTAGGCTAACAAAATCCTCACGCGCCGAATCAGAATTCCTCGATCTAGATCAGTGATACGCGTATATTTTGTGTCCCTGCTCAGAAAACGCACTGTCGAGACAGATCTTCGTGAGTTCTTCTTGAGGCGTAGTTTTGAATAAGGACCCTTATGACCCGCTAAGTTGGTGATGAACTCTCGTGCACAAGGCCAGGTCGTTCACGTTTGATACAAGTCCCACCCGGGGGGGCCCGCATTTTCCACAACTTCTTTACCCAACTTCACTGGCGGTCTATTACCAGTACCGTCTTTCTTGAAGCGGCATACGATCTCGCACATACTCAATGAACAACCCCCAACCATTTCAAGAAAACGCGTTGCCATGCTGGTCTGAATGAACACGTCTGTTAGAGGATGGCTAGAGATACCGTGCCGGTTACTGCATCGGCCAGCACACTTTGCTTAACAGTTCCGAGGAGCGCATTTCCGGTGGAGCCACTGTAAGAACTGAGTGATCGGAAAGGACGCGAAGTAAACGAGTATTGTAGTGAACGGTAGAAGTTTCGGAGATGTTTAAAATATGGGTGGGGAAGCGTCGAAACGTCGGTAAGCGTGGAAACAATGGTGTTAGAGAGCGCAGGTGTTGCGACGGACCTACCGAGAACTGAGCGGTAATGAAAATAGAGAGACGAGTTAGTGGGATCTAAACACATCAAACCGGGGGGCACTCAGTATGTGCATGTGTTTACATTGAGATCGTCTTAGCTATTGTAAAACCAACGTTAGAAAACACTGGTTCGGTACATCATTTGAACATACGCCGAGCCCGTGTCAGGACCGCGGTTCGCCGAGTTCTAAGCGAGATCTAAAGCTATTGATCTCGCTACGAACTCGGGAACCGCGGTATTCCGGCACGGCGCCATCTGACGAAACGCTACGTTTGTATACCGCCGAAAGGAAACCCCCCCCTGAGAGACCGCCACTGGTACCCTTGCCTGCGTTAGTGGGCAAGTGACGTCGAATAAACGCGATCGATGAGCCAGATGGAGACCGCGGATGACACTTCCGGACATTTGTAGCAAAGCGTGAAGGAGGAGGGGAAGGTTGAGGAGGAGAGACGATCTGGTCGGGAGCGGCAGCAGCGCACGGAGGGCGCGGTCCATCGACGAGCTGGCGTCACTTATCACTGACCCACATAAACTGCCAGCTAACACCACCAGTCAGTGTAAAAGTGGTGTGGAATGAGAATCAGTGTGCATATTGAGTGGCGCAATTGTGTTAGTAAAGATAGGTCTCCTGCGGATGGTCCTCAGGGAAGGGTCCTTTCGGCTGGTATTCACGTGGCCGTTTCGTCAGATTCGCGCCCTGCCGACCGCGAGTTCGCAGAGTCATAGCGGAGATCATAAGCTATGATCTTCGGCTATGAACTCGGCGAACCGCTGGTTCCCACACGCTGCTCGGGCGATTTGTTCGAAGATGATGAAAGCGGGACAGGTGCAACCAGACGAAATCAGACATTGTATCCAACCATTATTATTAACCAGCAGGAAAACTACCCACACTGCTCACCGTGGGCATTGCAACCGATTTATTGAACGTGAGTGGTTTGCTCAATTTGTGCTCACAGCCTGCAGATAAGGGCGGAGAATTCGAACACGAGCGGTTGCAACTTCACTTGGGAGCAAACGTGACGATCTTAGAAGAACCACCAGGACTCGTGTATATCACACACACTGGCACATTATAATGGATATGAGGGACTGGAAAGGTCAAATAGACGCTCTCGAAAGTGAGAAAGCCTCGACGAACCATGGACCACAACTTCGGAGCGGGACCAAATACTGCTAACCGAACGCAGCGCGGGGGGAACGCATCCCACAGCAGAGTTCGAAGGCCCGCCCAAGGCGAATCAAGTGACCTTGTTGTTGGAGGCAGGAGGAACAAAGCAGCGATTGGAAAGCTTTTCTCGGTTGAAGCGGACGCTGGATGGAGGGAAGACATACGTTCAGAAGTGAAAAATAGCATTGACATGCTCTGCAGAGGAAACCAGTAGCGAAGATGTAGTTTGGTATATGCGGAGCGACAGATATCTCATGCGCTTGACATCTCCCTTCCCTATCCCTTATAAGTTGTACCGATGAAGGATTTCTGTTCCGAAGACATGGAAGGACATATACAGGCCCGGTTTCTACCCTGGACCGAGTGAACTAATGTCATAAGGTGAGTGACGTCGTAGCGCTGATGAAGGGCAAGGTGCTTCCGAGTTCAAATTCGTCGCCCCTTGAGAATAGCCATCGAATACTGCTGGAAAACGGTGTGCGTACAGTGGGTTAGAACCTCTAAAACCATTCCAGGCCAGAAGCGATACCATGAAAATGCGCCTCATGTGAAAAACCCGTCGATAGCTAAAAAACCCAATGGCAGGAAACAAGCGCCTTATTATGATAACCAAAGCTGAATAACACCAGTCGAACGTTCACGGTGTGATGAAACAGATGCAAAATTCAAAGATGACAAACACGAGCCAGAGAGTAGCTGTATCGCTTTCGTAAAACAAATTTGCTACGATTTGTGCCCAGTCTTGGAGCATCGAAGGAACAGCACTGCGAAGCTATCTCAGCTGGAAATCGCTAGTCGGAGTAACAATAGATAGTGAATTGACGTGGATGAAGACGAAGACGAACGTGGTTCTAGTGTAAGGAAGCTCTTGGAAGCACACGGTCACATGAACTCTTTTGATGAAGGTTGATGTGATACCTCGCTGGATGATGCTCATACGGTTTTAGCGAGTTTGGTTAATATTGTCTTAGATCATACCGAGTTACGTGTCCCCGTGAAGTCGAATATTATTTTAGTATTTTTGTTTTTTTTACTAGTTATTCTATTTACTATTTTATTTATTTTATTAATTTTTAGAGATCGAATCACCTGCTACACATTCTATTATGTTTATATTTTAATTTAATTTTATTTATTTATATAATTATATCTAATTATTTTTTAATTTATATATTTTTTTAATGTTTATATTTATTATTGGATATTGACTTAGATATCATTACAGTTACGTGTTCCGGTTTGAAGCTGATTAATTGAGTCATTCAAAGTTACCGAGGATATGACTGTGAGAGGGTTGTTCCGGAATCATGTCGAGGCTCTGAAAGAAGATGATTGGACGCAGGAGCTCTCCACACAGGCCACTTTGGGACCTCATGAGCGTTGCTGTTCTGTGTCTCAGGATGTGTCGAGAATAACATAGTGGCAGAAAATCTCGCTGAAAGTGATTGTGTGCTGATTGGATGGAGCTCATCGTTCATGGATTTAAGCACCTATCAAAGCTCTGTGAATCTAGCCAAACATGAGGATCTTATGTGGGGGAAATGGGCTTTTCTTTTCGCTGTGGAAAGAGGGATAAAGCATGACAGAGCATGAGCCACGTGGGAAATCTTGAGCCTGCAATGTGCTAAAACGACTTTGATTGAAGCAAGCTCGTCTTTATGGGTTTTGCTGACAACGCGTTCATATCTATTGTTCATTTATAAGTGTCCTGTTGGAGGAAGCAGAGTAAGGACTTGAGCAAGATGGTACGAGGACCTCTCTGTCGCAGGTCACTAAGTGTTTTCGGTTTACAATGGGCCAGTATCATATCAAGCAATTTGGCAAGATTTGCCAGAGATTGGGGTTGAAGGTGGCGAGATCCTGGATTGCGTGGAACTTTTGTGAGCGGAAATTTGTGGGATACCATGAGATTGGAATTCTTGTAATATCAAGTATGAATTCTTATCATGGATGAAGCATACAACCCACTTCACGCTCTCGACGCTCTGGTTGCACTACTTTCAGGAGGCGAGCTTTCGAAACTGACGGAGTCGTTAGAAGACGTACCAAATAAACTTCTTTTTCTGCTGCAGGAGGCTTCAATCTTTGCAGAGGAGCTTCGAAGAAGAAGAAAGTTACATTGGAAGAAGCGATGCCATGAGGTGGAAGTGACAAAAGTTTGAAATGCGCACCAGTTCAGTGCAATACCTTGCAACACAGGCAGCACGAATTGATAAAGTACTACGAATCAAGAAGCTTCTGCGAAGGATGGATTTTCGAGAGTTCTGGATTCTCGTGATAAGCTGCAAAGAGTTTTTAGGGCGTGGATATGTTGAAACCTGCCACTGGTTACTTGCGCCGACTGAACACACCAGTCTGAGGAACAAAAGCCGGTAGCGAGTCTACAACGCCAGAGAATAGCCACAGTTCGCAAGTAGGTAGGCCAAAGCGCAGTGCGCAAGGACTCTAAGGACTTGATGTAGAAAGTGAACGAGAAATGCCATCGAAGACAAGAAGCAATGCATGAGTCAGACGAAAGCGTCGACGAAGAATACAATGAGAGACGTGAACGCCAATCAACGGACAGAATCAAGACGGAGGGTATTCAATTCTGTTCAGAATAAAGTTATTAGTCATCTGCGGAGTCTTCGGTGCGAATGGGGTGCATAACTTGTTAAAATCATTCAAGATATCCATTATGGCAGCGACACAGATCAGATGGAGAGTACCAATTGTGTTCATTCACAGGCATGAGGACACTGACCCGTTCGATGACACAGTACCGCTGGTGTTGGTCGCCAGGTTGAAGCAAGCTGAAGAAGTAGCATAATGAAGGTGACTACTTTTCGTGGCTAAGTGGTTGAAACCTACCCAGCAAAATGGCCGATCTGGATAAGTGGAGAATGTCCATTAATATACTGTTGTACTCGTGGATGATGCATCATCCCAGAAGCAACACCTAGAAGCTCACTTTTGGAGCCAAGCGACTTTGAAAGTGTGCACCATTCAGTCTATTTTTTTTGCATGCAGCGTATCATGCCATTAAACTCCTGAACGCTGGCAATGGAGGCATGGAGGTCACGAGAAACGTTATGGGGGATGCACCTGAAAGGAAACGACTCTCTTGCGTTATGTCTATTTTGTGAAGAAGAACGTCAGCTTCGAGACAGGTGTTTCTGATATTCTGGACGCTTGCATCGGATGGAGAGTTGGTGAGCTGACAGAGAGTTGAGCAAGCTCATTGCGGGATGTTAGGTGGAAATGTACTGGACCTCCGAAGGATTCGAGAGGGCTCCAGACCTTAGCATACTGAGAACCGAATCACGTGATACCGTATCATCAACGCAGATGAGTGGGAGGCTACATGACTACGAGAAGTAGGCATAGTGTGGATGACATGGAGACAGCCGTACCTAAGAACATGTGCTTGTGAAGAAAGGAGAGCTTTACTGGGATGCCCGACTGGGACAGATATGTGCTTTAATGTTTACAATGATAATAGGGTGGAAAACGATCGTAGGATGATGCGCGAAGACGGGGAGGGGTTATGCACTGCAGTTGGATAGCAAGCGGCTAGCAGTTACATACTCGGATGTTTTCCGACCTTGGCGATACTGAGAATAAGCTGGAAGAAAAGAAGAAACCCGGGGTACTTTATGATGGAGGTCCGAGTGTTGTCGTTCCTAATTTGGTATGTGAATGGCGTTCTTTACACACTACGCAGTTACTCCCAAGGGCATTTTGAAGGTGGCACCCGGGGAGTTTGTGAGGAAGTTCTTTCGTTCGCCTAAGTCTATATTTATGGAAGACGGTGATGGTTGTTCCATGCAGGCCTATCTAAATGAGGATGGAAGATTCCCCAGGATTCTCCTTGTTTCGTTAGTCACATGTTACATTAGGCTTACCTGGAGAAATACAAGCCCCCGGTATTTGCTGTACCCTTAACCCACACTTTTGCGACCTCAGTCAAGGAGGATTGAAACCTGTGATGAAGGAGAAGAGGAAGAATCCAGAACCGTCGAATTTGGGGAGGAGAATGATAGTGGTATAGTGAGAAGGGTAAGAACAGTATGAAAGACTGACGAGGCAGAATTACTTGATAAGTGAGGAGATTGTAAAACGTCGGAGGATGGCGAAGTAGGATCCCTGATGTGAATATGTGATGAAAATTTGATAATCTATGTGCTCGAATATAATTCCGAAGTAAATGATCTTGTACCGCAGTAGAAAGTTTCAAGAATTGTGTCAGAAGCGACGACTCACCCAAAGATTGAATGGTAGAGATTAGGATACCATACCAAACACTTTCCCATCCTGGAGAGGGCGTCATGAACAAGTGGGAAACATGTTCTGTAGATGAAGAAATTCTGTTTAGTGAAACAGCTATCCAGATATTTACTTATGTCCGTAATATTACTACTTGTCGCTGCACATTTTGAAGAATACGTTAGCCCAGAAGCTTAGTAGATGTTGTTCGGGTTGGTCTAGGTGTGCTCACCAATGCGCACATAGTATCGACTTGCGTTATTATTGTGCTAGTGGTTTGACAATCTCCGGAGCAGACAAGTAGTACAGATGAACAAGGTGTGTTTTGTAGGAGGGGCGGTTGAATACCTCTGTACAACCAAAGGATTCAGGGGTCAAAGACTCGGAGAGTGTGTGTGTCGAAGAAATACTGGTACCACTCTGCGTTCAGTAAAAAGTCTATAAGAAAGCAGGAAAACCTTGAGAAGGAACAAAGCTTTCCGGAACGATTGTAGTAATTACAACGCATTACGGGCATTTAGCCCTCTTCTCCGGGTTTATTACCACCCGATTGGAGAGCGAATATGTTGATTAAACGTATGTTTTGTAGAAAAATAGATCCCAAAGTTGTTGATGAGAAATGGTGAAGAAGCCGAAGAAGAAACCCCGGGGAAGAAGGAAATATATCATACAGTTTATGGCGAGGTATCCATTGACATCATTTGGAGGAGGACCGGAAGTGATAGTGACGAATGATAGAGAGGTCTTGATGGACGATAAAGCCCACCGATGGCCCATGCCTGACATATGGTATTCTATTCCTCAAGTGCCGAAACGTGCCTGGAATTGTGTGACGACGGAGTCATTGACCATATGAGAGTTCTACCATACCTTGTGTGCGTGGAGAGAGAATGCCAATCAATACAGCAATAATGTGAAACATTAAGTTTTCGAGCATGCGTACGGTGATGGTGTAATCCCAGTTAGTAGTTTGGCGGAGAGCGATCGTAGAGAAGAGCGTGTGTTGTAGAGGCTTTATAATCCCATAGAGAGCTTCCTCTGGCCTACAGAAACGAAGAGGCAGAGTAATGCCAATAGAGAGGTAAAGCATGAGAGCATGTTCAGGGATATGTGAATAGACGAGCCTCTGACATGTAGTGGGTAGCCTCTGAAGATATCCCAATCTGTGTGAAGAAAGTGAGTGAGTCTTTCAAGGACTCGCGTCATGAATTGAAACTTTGAAGATATGTCATAAACTCACTGAGTGTTCATCAGTCAGTTCGGGGGATAAAGAGGTCATGTCAACTCTTCAGAACCGTGGCATTCCCCGGTGTCAAACGTCGTTATTCAGTTCGGAAGGAGTCGTCAAAGGGATGTAGTCCTATGGGAAATTGCGTGATATGAAGGTATGAGAGCAGTTTGGTTGCGAAGCTGTACATGCATACCTTGTGGTGTTTTGGAAGGCCATTAGTGAGACTCTCTGCCTGTAGTAGAGTAGGAAAGAGGAGGAAAGAAATGAAGAAAGAAGGGCGAGGAGAATGAATTAATTTATTGAACGAACCTAGCAGATATTACCTATAAAAGAGGTGATACGAAGGACTTATCTATGTTTTGTTTCTCTTAAGGCTCTTTAAATTTGAAGTGAAGAAGTGTATAAAACGAGTTGCGAACTTAGCATCGCTGATGGAATAAGCATATGACGGATTCGCGTTCGAACATTAGGCTGGCCGTGGAGGAGTCGGACCGAAGGTACGGTGTCGCACAAGAAGTTAAAGAGTGTCGATTCGCAGGAGGAGGAAGAATAGGACGAGCTGGACTGTGGCCACCTGATGCTGGTGGTGGCTTCCGAGCATGGGGACGCGCATGGTAGAGACGTGGTTCGACTGACGAAGAAGGTACAGGGTTCGTGTTAATAGGGAACTGACGGGGATGAAAAGCGAGCAGAAGGATGATGATGAAACGCATATTGATGAATCATGTAAGGGAGCTCAAAGGAGGAAATGGGAGAAGAAGGGCGGTGGTAGAGGGGGTATAGGAGGGAACGCCTGTAACTCTGGCGCCGTAAGACTGAAAATCGTGTACGACCGTTGGGGTTAGGAGTGTGCATCGGAAGCTGAGGACGAGGATTGCGAAGGCTTTGGTACCGGCGACATGATAGTTTGCTGGCGGATGATGTGAATGAGAGGAGAATTGGTGAGGAAGAAAACGTAGGTACTGAAGAGGAAGTGTCGAGAAGAAGGGCCGATTCCAACCGAGGAGATGTGGGGGGCTTAGAAGGAATGAAATTACAAGCCGAGGTGAGAACAAGAAGAGAAAAGGTGATAGTAAGATGAGCGACACGGGTTTGCGTTCTAGGACAGTTCCGAAGCCGAGTGTGGAAAGGGAGCTCACTATATGTTGTTGGATACGAGGAGAATGGAGCTCAGTGAGAGCGATGTGTTGTGGAGGTATGAGAGGAAAACGTTTTGACGAATGATAGATGGAGAAAGCAGTTTCGTACGCTGATCATTCGCGAGGATGTGAAGTTAGAGGAAAGGAGAATGATAGTGCGTTTACTTTGATTGAGTGATACAAGTAGTGCCGGGTTGATGGAGGTAGAAAAGTGTGGGGAATGGATGTGCAGCAACTACCATTTCTATAATGTTGACTAGCCAGGAGTTCAGTTTACATTCATTATTTGTGTTATTGCAACGACAGTACTAGCAAGTGCCGTTGGTAGCTTCCAGATCGAGCTACCACCTAATCCGTCTGAGTATTACATAGTACAGAACTTATCATGTCATCGGGTGAACGAGCAATTATGTCCGTCTTTCACTTCATTCTCAAACTTCTGTAGTATTGCTTGAAGAATATGAAAGTATAGGTATCCAAATAAATTTTTTTTTTGGCTTGCATATAGCAGTCTGATACATTCAATTTCTTGTGCACTATTTTCTAACGCTCAATCACAAATAGACCATTCTAGCCTCTTTACATAGCGTTCACGGAAACACAGACCGCCAGTGATTTACTGACAAGAGAAATAGAATTTGTGAGAAAGCCTGGCTGCATCACCTGCGGCGAAACTTCTGGCAGAAGATAACAGTCCGTACCTCCCCTCATACACAAAACGAGTAGTGACGCCTCATTACAAGATCTGAATACACAAACTCCTGGTCTTCATAAATTCGGAGATGTGTTTATTGATCGATTTCAATTTCAGAACCGTATGAAAAGAAGCTGATGCAGTTGCCAGCGTGAACCATATTCTAGAGTCGTGTCGGCTATTGTTTTGACGATATATTTTGTTACCCTTTAGTTAGGAACTTGATGATCAAATATCTGAACTTTTCGATTCCGATGAACGTGGGAACATATACGTCAGTTCACAACAGCACACTACACCCAATTGTGAGAAGCGAAGAAGCTTTTGAAAGACTCACCGCTTCTTGTACACTGCCGATATGTGCGGAATGTTTCCAAAGGGCGCTTCAAAAAGGTTGCTGACACTCAACCCCTGTCATCCATGAGTTCTCTACTTAAAGCCATCAATTCCTATTCAATTAGAAAGCGTTGCTGTACAATTCCATGAACCAGGCCCCACTGTGTATCCATGGGGCATGGTGCTCAATATGTAGAAGGCGCAAAGAATAATGAATCGCTGCTCCAGTATTGTAGTGAACCGTTTCCATAGAACGAGAGTCGTTCTGGTTCTTGAAAGTGTCGTCCGCACTAAAGATCTTTCAATGCTATGGAAACTTCGAAAGAAGTCAATTAAGGCCACCCGTGCAGAGCTTGCAAGCGATATTTACAATTCAGCAGAGATACCAAGAACCCTCCTTCAGACACTACCTCCAGTGCTGATCTTCAGACTTGATCAGTCCAACCTTGCAGAATTGGAAAGGAATGCGGAGAAATTGGGTTACTTCACACTTTCGACTGGATGGTTTGATGTAGAAAGCGCAGAACGAACTTGCACTATCTTGACATGGCCCGGTTCAGTCTTCAACAATTTTGCTGAAGGTTTGACCCCAAAGGTACGAAGCGAGCATCTCAATGCAATCATTCATCCGTTATTCCAGGTAGACTATGATCAGAATACTTCTGAGACCTTTCGTGCAAGAAATTTACAAAGACATTTCGGGTGAAAACTCGAAGGATAAATACGGATTATCATGTTACAGATCACAAGGTTTAGAGGACAATAAAGGCCTTTCTCTCTGTACTCCCCTGCAGATTGTCCCAGCGGCTTCCAGGATGTTCTGGATTTTGGCATACCTACCATCTTTCTGTCGCTTCTTCTCAAGAAAAAGAAGTAATGATAAGGCAATTCGAAAGTAGTTCTGCACGTTCCCGGAAATAAGCCCTGGAAACATCAAGAACCTTCCTCAGATCCGACTTCTAAAATTTGGAACTTATGAAATGGAGTGCGCAGCAGGTGAATGCGGCCAGAGAAAAAATGTGATCTGACATGCGCGCAAGATTTCTCCAGACAACAGGTGATACGAAAGACAGACCCAAGCATAATGGCAGAAGTTGCATTCAAGAGACGGTCGTGTGTTATCCATTGAAGCTTCGGCTATTGGTTCTCACTTTCTATATGATCTTTGCATCTAGTTCTGTTTGGCTGAGGTGAAACATGTTCTTTGTCTGGTCACAATAATATCACTCTTAATCTAGAAGAGGTCTCCCGAAAACCACAAGTTGTTGGGCATATCAAATGGATTACTCTCTGGAGAAGATACAACACGTCTATGGAGATCAACTAATGCTTTACCCAGTTCAATGGGGAGGATCTAATTACTTTCCCCCTGGTGCCCTTTTTAGCTTACAAGGCAGAGGATTTGCCGGCCTCGTATGCTGAGATTACTTAGTGAACCCTTTTCTACACCGATATAGGGCTCGAGAAGACGTCGTTCTTCTAGATGGCGGGAAGCAAGGGTTGTATCCGCCTAATTATTGATTGCCGACCCCGAACAGTCACTCTGCAATGGAACATCTGTCCGGTTAAGAAGCGTATGTTGTTTGTGGCCTATTTTTCAATCTTAGTCCGCATTTAATTGTTGCTTCATGCTCAAGCACGCACGCTAACTTCATCGCCATGACATCTTCCTAGAGAATTTATTTGTGACCACCTCCCGTCTGTCTATCGCAGTGCATGGTGTGAGAGTACTACAGGCGTAGCTTGGAAGAAGAGTACGAGCAGTTTTCTATATTAGCTCCCACTATATTTACAAGAGCTTAGAATTCTCGCTCTCAACGCTTACTAACAATGACAGCACATACCAGAGGTAGAAAATGAGGATATAAGGATAGTCCTAACCAGTAGCTTCTCAATCACAACAAGAAGCAGTGAGAGTATAATTGAATCAATGATGCTGCTGGATCTATGTCCACGGTGTTTGTTCATCTCCATTTCGATGTGCACAGATATTGACGAGGACGCTCATGAATCGTTCTTGTGCGAATCATCAACGCCCACTCTCTTCATTTAACTATCAAGTCTTCAAAGGTGTTCAGAAGCGCAACGTTAATGAGAGAGAGTGGAAGATTTCCTTGGAAACAAAGGATTGCTTTCAACGCAGTATTTCAAGCCAAAGTCTGCCTGACAAAAGTACCATGTAGCTGCCCACTTTGTACCACAGGAGGCACAACCTGACTGAGACATTGGTGAAGGAGATCTGTATTACGGTATGGTGCACCAGATATTCGAAATCGTTCTCGAACTTCATTAGAATGGCAGAAGGAAGAACAGTACGATCCATGTTCATTGATATGTCATGGCAGTATGGACTCAACATCGACTCAGCAAATGGAGTCATCTATGGGAAGATCATCGACACACCGTTAGATATGTGGAACGTATTGGCTGCACTGATAGGTTCATAGCCGTGATTGACATTCTGAGGCAGTATTACTTCTACACTGGACGACGAACGACTAGACCACTCGTAACGAAATCACGAGGTCCTTCAAGGCGTTCGGAAGAGAATTTAAGGAGGGCGCGACGAATACAGAATGAATGACCAGATGTTAAGACCAGGAGCGTTGCAGGGAATCCAAAATTATGTTTGAAACAAGTAGGGCGGCCTATGGAAACTAATCATTCGCAAACGACAGAAATTAGCTTCATCGTTTGAAGCTTTGAGATGTTTAAAAGGGAGTTCTGTTCTTTTGCAGAAAAGACGAAAGAGTAAATGCGTCCAATGCGCCGTGACGCAACGCCCTAAGACTCTGCGCTTATACACCTTCTGTCGCAATAGAATCTCAGTACTCGTCTGACAACCGTAAGGCGTATTCGCGCTGACCCGAGTCATGCACGGCTACTCGCTCACGCCGCGATACTATAACTACGGTGGACACATCTCGCATCAGCCGGAGAGGCGCAAGCATCTCTTGCTCAGACGTGTACTATCCACCTGATCCACGACAGCTCAGCTGCTCTCGTCGTATCTCTATCCAATCCGTACTATCTCCGCACCATACGAAGATTTAGTGGGCCGTTAGCCCTTTCAGTGCGCGTTACGTCAGCTCTCGAATTAACGCCAAATTGCTGCCATAAAAAAGAAAAAGTACCCACAATGATCGCTATAATCTCCTGTAAAAGAATCAATCCGTTCTTCCAACCTAAACCTACTTCCAGAGGCATGATCATCATACAGGTATGTTGTGGGAAGTGCCTTCAGGAGAAGGACCTATAAGCCAGGCATCGCATAGAAGAAAAAGGACCATGGTCCACAGGACTTCTGAGGATCGGCTCCTTCACGGCTCGTCGCTATCGATAGTACCAGCCACAAGGACTGCGTCGGATCAGAGCTTGCACTATCCCTCATAAAGGACAAATTGCGCAGCACCCAAGCCTTAGGGAACGAACAGAGCACTTCAACGTACGTTAACAACGGGCGCGCGAGATAGGCGCGCAAGCCACTTATTAGTGACGGTCGCTACTATTACTGATCTGCCGTCTAGTGAGAACTAGACGATGACAAGAATCCGGCTACTGGGGAGTGGTGCTTAGGTTTAGCCTCGCCACCTGCAGCACCCTCCGATTAGAATATCTACTCGCCGCTGGCCGTCTAAGTGCCTGTGTGCACCTCCCACGGCACAAGCCACGTGTCGGAAATATTAAACTATCATTCACCCTTACTAAGGGGGTGGTCCGCCGAAGCACACGGACAACTGTCACGACACCTTACACGTGCTGAGCAACCCCTGAGGCTGCACCAATTTGGACAATCTAATAAAACCACGTACTAGCTCGCCACCCTCGTGTCTGTCAGTGGCTCTCGTGGTGCCTCTCCACATAATGCACTATCGGACTCCCCTCAGTCCTGCACCTCGTGTATCGAGGCTGGCCAAACAACAGTCCCCACGCGGCGTCGGAGCGAACATGCGATTGCAATTTTACAGACACCAATTGTAAAGTCCCACCAAAATCCCATTGGGAGATGACATCGTACGCACGCAACGCAGCGAGGGAAGCAGCCCACATCCCCCGCAGTGGGAAACTTATCCCATTGTGGGTCGAGGCAGTACACGGCCGACGCCACGTTTTGTTTCCTTAAAGATTCTCGAGTTTGTGGTGGCGAAATGGGCGCGCGTTCAGTAGCACGCGTCCGACCGATCACGGCGATCTTCAGGGTTCCCTGGCGTTCCGGTGAAGCGCCCAGAGTGTCGTGCCGTCCCAGTCAAAGAGTTCCCATATGCCGAACATCCGGGCATCGCTGCTAGGTCTTCCACAGGGGATACCTCAAAACGATCACTTCCCGACTGAGTTAAGCTGTTACCCAAGGCTTAACTCTCTCATATATCCTCTCTCTCAACCCCACCCCTCTCCTTCCGAGCGGACTTGTGGAACGCACAATTATCGTGCTGAGAGGCTTACTTGTCACCTTGCGTTGCCGACACACTTCGGCAGCGTCCTCCTCACGGATGATTCCTCGCCAGATACACTTCGCTACTCTCTGACATCATATCAGACGCTTAACATGTGCCCATGTTGCTCCGACACATTCATGACCATCATCTTCATATCCTGGACACACACGCACCTGCTACGTCTGATGATGCCGCTCACCTAGGAATGACGTGCTCGCAGTCCGCTTTTCACAGATTATCCATATCCGACTAATTTCGACGGTCATCGGCGCGCCTCATAGCAGATAGCTATATCATCCCGCTCTACTCAACAGTGCTCAATCTAACCAAATGTAAGCATTCCTATCTATCATCCACACAGCGCTCGCCATCTATACTCCGCCGTGTCGCCTTCGCACTATGCGATTCCACACGGTCTAGCATCAGTGAGCCACCTCCACCCTGCGTCCGCTCGGACGGAGTCTCCACTCCGGCAGCTTGCGCCTAATCACACTCTTTCGACTACGCTCAACATAGACACACGTGTGATGCTGTCGCGTACATCTCTGTACTACAGACCACTCGTAGCTTCCTAAGTCCTCAGTTCTTCGCCGGTCATCAAGCTCGTGGTGTGTGCAGATGCTCCTCCAATACCGTCTCGTAGACATTATCGTCCACACGGCCCTATCTCCTAATCGATCTCCATTCCCCGCGGGTCTAGAACGGCAACGCCACGTCCTCTGTTGACGCCGCTTTCGACGCGAGGCGGAAGCACACGCACAACACACCCGTTGGGATATCAGCACGTCCTCGCAAGGGTTCGCCGCTACCCGTCGTCTTGCGGTACAGGAGCCCTGCGGGTTGAACGCGTTTGCTTCATCGTTCGCTTCCCGCCACTCCGTACGTCGACATACGCTATGTTCCGATCCTCGACGGGTTAGATTCCGCGCGTACCCGCTGCAACTCCAAGGCAGGGCGGGGCAATCTGAATTGCACTCGCAGCCTGCGACAATGCGCTCCGCCCTAGCCGGTGATACTTCTTCACAAGCGACTGGCGGATCTGACCCCACGAGGGCCTTCGACATACCACGGCCCGAAGGTACACGTAGGCGCGGACACGTCGCTATCCCTACACGATTGACAGTTTACGTTCCCATAGGCGGTCCAATTATACTTCGACGCGCGGCCTGCTTCGAAATCTGTTTCGACTATCAAGATTCTCGCAGAAGAAGTCGCCGCTATCCGCGTGGTAGTCGTGCGTGCCCGTTAGGTTCATATGCCCTCAATCACTGTCTAATGACATCCGCACGGTCGGATCCGGGAAACCTTTCGCCAGGCATGCCTGCCCGTTGTTAGGAAGAACTTGCCTATCAGCAACGAGACGGGATCTCATCGGTGCATTTTACGCGGATACTCACCCCAGTCTGGGGGAAAGCACTGAAGTCCCCCTGGTGAGGTCATTATCTCCTCGGATTATCCGCGATCCAAACCCCCCTATGATCCAGATATACTGGCTCTACGCGGGATTACTGAGGCAAATTCGTTATGCTGCTACGATGCCCGTATCAGGGAGATGCACAAGATTCCTATTCGGGTGGCAGCAAACACAGAGTTTTTGATCTGCCCCGTGCGGAATTCCGCGTTCGCGACACTTTAGCATCACAATTGGCTACCATTAGCCGATATCATGTCCGTTTCTCGCTTTTAGGGTATGCCGGAACTCCTTCCCTCACTCGGCGTACACTCGAAAATTATGTCAGCGGCGCTAACGCAGTCACCGATCCGTTCTGGCAGTGTTTTTCGTGAAGTGATGCGTCCTCTCCGCCTTCATGGTGGTGGCTGTACTCTGCGCTCAGAGCAGTTCCGGTGCGTACGAAATGCTGGCCGATTGGCGCCTGTACCACGACCACAATCCTAATCCCGAAGGCGTGTTTCGCTGATCCGGCCGCTGTCATCGCTACGCGACGCGCCTCCTTGGTGGTTTCAGACATTCTGGTTGCGGTCCAACTATGTTCTCGACGGACGTTCTCCAATTTGCTGGACGACGGTTCTGACGTTATTGATTGCTCCTAAACAACATTGTTTTGTAGGTACGACTACTGATTAGCCACCGCTACCACGATATGCCCCGAACTTTGCCATGCGTTAAGACGATGGTAAGGTGTACGCGAACATGCCGGCCGTATCGTACGTTTGGGGTGAGAGAGCGAACTCGGAACACACCCGGAATAGTCGAGGGATTACTGGCCCTTTGGGGCGTTGGTTTGTTATGCGTTCATTGGAGACCCCAATGCAGCCTCCACCGGGGTCCGTTGATATTTGCAGTCATCCTGGTCCCGCGTTGGGTCAGACGTTGCTGCGGCTGTCGCGGGTGGACAGAGGACGAAGACGATGTCCTCATTCCGCCTTTTGGGTTCCTTGCTTGCTCCGGTTCCGCGACCTGGCTATCCCCGTGGGAGATCCAGGCGTTGCGGATTGCTGCCGGCTGCTAGCCCAGATATCCCCATGCAGGTCTCGTCTTATCTGCAGTCCCTGCGGGTTTCCGCTTCAGCGGGCGAGCACAATTGCGCCAGCTGGCCCTGTGGGAGTGCAGGCCGATGCCGCCTCCCGCTGCGCCTGTCATCCCATATGAGTATTGGGTACGTTCGCCGCATCGGGAGGCTAGCACCGGTGGTGTGCATTTCCAGTTTTCGAGGTTATGGGTGCTTGCTCTCTGGCCGCTCTACAGGAGGAAGTGCCAGAAACAGGGGCTTGAATTCCCCGCGATTCTCTCTTAGGTGCTCTGACTGCCGCCCGACTCTTTTGTGCTCGTGACTCCGCGCCTGCTACGCGTTGTTTCCTAGAGGCCATGGGGATAACCTTTTTTTCCCGGGCCACCCCGCCGGGGGCTTTTGATTGGGCGACGTCGTCGCCTCGCCATAGGCATAACGTCTCGCCGCTGACCCTCTTGAAGATTATATAGCTTCCGTTTCGGTCTGCCTGCCAATTCCGTTGAGGTACCGCTGCGGACTCGCCTCGCGGAGCGACCAATGTTGCGTGAGTCTGGATGATGACCCTAACTTGGGATTGCCGTTTGGCATCGGGAAGAGGATGCAGTGAATGCAAAGCTCTGAGCTTCAGGCGCACTCGTCCCGAAAGGCCATGTCTCGAGAATGGCGGAGCCGCCTGCAGTGGTCACGCGCACGATGCATAGATATCGAACCGTGAGGGGGCAAAGCGCTCCGTCGCGTTCCACCGCCGCTGATCCCGAAAACGGGTCAAACGCGGGCACTGCCGCAAGGCCTCCACTGTGAGAACCTCCTGACGCAGACTCCGGGGTATCCCTTGATGGGAGGTGGGTCCCAGTGCGTTTCGCTCACTGCCTCGCCGTGCGGGACGGGTTGCGGTTCTCTAAGGCGTCATCTTCACGGTCGGACATCCTCGACGCCGTCCTGCGCAGTGCAGTTTCGTTCGTCGCGTCGTACCCGTGGTGTGATGATGCGTGAGCGCGCCTCGACGTTTAAGTCCAGTAAAGATCTCAGCGTTCTCCATTGCCTTTGCCAGCGACGCGTGTTTTCGCGGCCGCCGTTTGCGGTGCGTTCATCCCCTGTGAGGGCGCAGCGCGTTGCCCTTTGGTGGTTGCGCGGTGGATACCGCAGCGTGCGGCAGGGCTGGCTTTCTGTCTCGCAAAATTGAGACCTGCTTCGGCGTCCCCTTCCCCTTTCTTGGAGTGCACTTGCGACTCCAAGCGTTTCAATGAAACGGTCCCGGCCGGGTGAGCCGCGAGCGACGTAGCGATGGTGCGCACGCGCCGCGCCTGCACGGTGCTGCGCTCGTGCGCGCGGCACGTGCAGCATGAGGCGGCGCGGGCACAGTAGCCGCGGGGCAGGCAGATAGTATGTCCTCGATAGGTGAATAGGCCAGCAAGCAGCCGGCGTTTCCACAGAGGGTTACTTGCAAGGGCGAAAAAAAACATTCGCGCTGGAAATTACACCTCCCAGATGGGGTCGAAAACGGCGATTCTTTGTTTTGCCCGTAG
>VCMS01000402.1:19084-59366 GCA_022539475.1 Gracilaria domingensis
CATCAACCCGCAACTTGTACTCCACCTCATTCACAAGTAAAGCACCTTCATCTCCTCCTTCCTCTACTTCCACCATCTCCGCGAATGATAGCGTAAGATTCTCATCATCATTCTCAACGGTTTTTCCTCCTCATCCTCAACAACCATCCTCCCAGCTCACTCTCTCCCTCGTATCCACCACCACTGCTCCTTCTTCCAACCCGGCTCCGGAACCCGTCTGAACCCACCGATGTCTCCTTCTTACTCACTCCTTTCTCCTTCCTTGTTCCTGCACGCCACCCTTCGGCTGATTTACATCCCTCCTTCTACCCCCACCAATCCCTCGCGTTGCGATCCGGCCCTCTTCTCGCCATTTCCTCTCGCAGACCTCTCTTCCCTCACCCCATCTCCCTCACATCACCTTAACTTCGCCCCAAACTATCCGTTCGCGCCGGTACCAAAAGTCTCTCGCATCCTCGTCCTCGCTTCCGATCCCAAACTCCTAACCTCGCAAACGCCGTTCAGATCTTCGTCTTCGCCCGGAGTTACCGGCGTTCCCTCCACACTTCCCCGCTACTCGCCCTTCTTCCTCCATTAATGCACCTCCTTTCGGCTCCCTCCAGGCTTCCTCAATGGCGTTTTATCATCTTCTTCTCGCTGCCTCTTTCATCCGCTCATTCCTTAGGCACCTAGTCACCCATTACTTCGTCAGTCGAGCCAACGTCCTCTCGCCATGCGCAGTTCCTCATGCAGCTCTTCGACCAGCACTGCAGTGGGCCCGATGTGTTTGATGTCCTCTCTCTCGACACACTCTTTAACATTCTGCTGCGACCGTCTATAGAGATAGCCGACTCCCCACGATATTATGGACGGAGATCTTCATCGCTCATGGTCGCGTTGGTAGATAGATCTGGAAAAAGAGCAAAAGGGATATCGAAAGAGAAATCAGGGAAGCCGAAACAGACAGAACGTCGCTGAATCGCTCCTTTCGCGAACCGATTCACGGTGTACAAGGGTAGACGCTTTCGTCCCATGACACTGTTTAGTACCGCCGCACCCGCTCATATCCGTTTCCAACGCTCTCCGCATTCGCAAATGTATTTTTCATATTTACTAGCACAATTCTTTCACTTTTGAAACACTCTCTATGTCTTTCTCATTCTCCATGTTCTTTCCAACCGTTGCGAGAAGGGCGTCCCTTTCATACATGTTCATGCCAGTAGTATATGAAATGAAATCCTACCACTACCATCATATCATGATTCTTCCGTCCTCTTCATCGCCCTACATTTTACTCTTCATGTACTCTCTCTTCATGGCTTTTCCATCACACGAAGCTAAGTTCGCCACTCGTTTTTATGAACACCTTCTTCACTTCAAATTTACAAGCCTCAACAGGAAACAAAACATTAGATATAGCTCCTTCGATACACCTTTTATAGGTAATATCTGCTCGTTTCGTTCTCAATAAATATATCTTCTCCTCGCCCCTTCTTTCTTCATTTCTTCTCCTCTTTCCTACCTACTCACAGGCAGCAGAGCTCACAATGGCCTTCCAAAACACCCACAAGGTATCGCATGTACAGCTTCGCAACCAAACTGCTCTCATACCTATCCATCTCAACGCATTTCCCCATAGGACATACATCACCTTTGACGACTGCCTTCAACTGAAGTACGACGTTGACACCGGGGAAGCCACGGTTCGAGGAGTCCAGACCCTTTTATCCCCCGAACTGCTGGATGAACTCAGTGATGTTTATGACATACTTCACGAAGTTTTCAATTCATGACCGAATCCTTGAACATCCTCCCTTCTTCCACAACAATTGGGAATCTTTCAGAGCTACCCAACTACATGTCAGAGGCTCGGTCTTATTCACATAATCCCCTGAACATGCTCTCGCTATCCTCTCTCTTGGCATTCTCCCTCTTCGTTTCAGTAGCCATAGGAGCTCTCTATGGGATTATAAAGCCTCTCACAACACACGCTCTTCTCTACGATCGCTCCTCCCCGCCAAACACAACTGGATTCACCATCCTGTACAGCATGCTCGAAACTATGTTTCACATTATTCTGTTTGAATTGGCATTCTCTCTTCACGCCACAAGGTATGGTAGACTCGCATATGGTCCAATGACTCCGTCGCACACATCCAGCACCGTTTCGGCACTGAGGAATAAATACCTCGGCATGGGCATCGGTGGGCTTATCGTCCTCAACCTCTCTATCTTCGTCACCTATCAGCTCCGTCCTCCTCCAATCGATGTCATGGATTCTCTCAAACTGCATGTATTTCCTTCTTCCCCGGCGGTTTCTTCTTCGGCTTCTTCACCATTCTCATGCAACACATTTGGGATCTATTTCTCTACAAAACATAGTTCCGCCTCTCCAATCGGGTGGTATACCGGAGAAGAGGGCTAAATCCGTACTGCCGTTGTATTCTAAACTCGTTCCGGAAAAGCTTTGTTCCTTCAGGATTTCCTGCTTTCTATCAGACTTTTTCTGAACAGAGTGGTCCCAGTTTTCTTCGCACACACACTCTCCGAGTCTTTGGACCCGAATCCTTTGGTTCGTACAGAGGTATCCCGCCCCTCCTCACAAACACCTTGTTCAATGTACTACTTGTATGCTCCGGAGTCGTCAAACACGCACCAAGAATCAACGCAAAGCGATACTTGTGCGCCATTGGTGAGCACCCTAGACCCCCGACACAACATCTACTGCCTTCTGGCGGACGTATTCACCAAGTGCGAGACAAGTAGTATACGAACATAAGTACATAACTGATACATGTTTCAACTAAACAGAATTTCTTCTCTACAAACATAGTTCCCACTTGTCATGACGCTCTCCAGGATTGAAGTGTTTGGTATGGTATCCTATCCTACCCTTCAATCTTGGGTAGAGTCGTCGCTTCCACAATTCTTAAACTTTCTCTCGATTCACAACATCATTTACTTCGAAACTATATTCGACACATAGATTACTACAAAGTTTCATCACATATTCACTCAGTCCTCTTCGCCATCCTCAAGATCGTTTTCAATCTCCTCCACTTCATAATTCTCATCTTCGTCATCTTCTTCATACTGTTCTTCCCCTTCCTCTACTATCACCTCATCATTCTCCTCCTCCAAATTCGACGGTTCCGGATTCTTCCTCTTCTCCTTCATACTAACCAGGTCTTCATCCTCCTTGAACTGAGGTCGAAAGTGTGGGTTAAGGTGTACCGCATCCGGGAGGTTTTATTTCTCAGGTACCATGTACATGTGGTAACGAAACAAGGGAATCTCGGGGAATCTTCCATCCTCATTTGAAGCGCCGGCATGGAACACATCACCTCTTCCAATAAATATAGACTTAGGCGGAACGAAAAAACTTCCTCACAAACATCCCCCGTGCCAAAACCTTCAAATACCTTGGGAGTAACTGCGTAGTCTGTATGAGACCCTTCACATACCCAAATTGGAAACGACACACTTCCGGACACCATCATAAAGTACCCCGGGTTCTTCTTCTCTTCCAGCTTATCCTCATTCGCCAAGGTCGGGAAATCCGTATGTAACTGCTGCCGCTTGCATCCAACTGCAGTGCATAACACCCTCCCCCCCGTCTTCGGCGCATACATCCTCTCGTTTTCCCACCCTATTATCTTGTAAACCCATTAAAGCACATATCTGTCCCAGTCGGGCATCCAGTAAAAGCTCTCTTCTTCACAAGCACATGTCTTTCTACGGCTGCCTCCATGTCATCCACTATGCCTCTTCTCGTAGTCATGTACCTCCCACCATCTGCGTTGATGATCGGTATCCATGTGGTTCCGTTCTCTGGTATCCTAAGGTCTGGAGCCCTCTCGAAGTTCCTTCGGAAGAAGTCCAGTAATTCCACACTAACATCCCCGTCAATGAGCTTGCTCAAACTCTCTGTCAGCTTCACCAACTCTCCATCTGATGCAAAGCCGTCCAGAATACAGAAACCTCTGTCTCGAAGCTCGACGTTCTTCTTCACAAAATAGACATACGCAAGAGAGTCGTTCTTCAGTGCATCCCCCATAACGTCTTCTCGTCGACCTCCATGCCTCCATTGCCGCGTTCAGGAGTTTATGGCCATGATACGCTGCATGCCAAAAGACTGCATGGTGCACACTTTCAAAGTCCTTGGGCTCCAACAAGTGGCCTCGGTGTTGCTTCTGGAGATGTATCGCATCCATCCACGGGTACACAGATTTAATGACATTCTCCACTCCAGTCGCCACTTGCTTGGTAAGGTCTTCACCAACTTTAGCCACGAATCGTCACCTTCATATGCTACTTCTTCAGCTTTCTTCAGACCTGGCGCCAACACCTGCGGTACTGTGTCATCGAACGGGTCAGTGTCCTCTGCCTGTGAGACCACAATTGGTACTCCATCTGAGTCTGTGTCGCTGCCAATGGATATCTGATGACTTTTCAACAAGTTTCTCACCCCCTTCGCACCAAGACTCCGCAGATGACTGATAACTTCATCCCTGAACAGATTGAATACCCTCCGTCCTTGACTTCTTCCGTTGATTAGGGTTCACGTCTCTCATTGCATTCCTTCGTCGACGGCTTCGTCTTGAACTCCTCATGCTTCTTGTCTTCGATGGCATCTTCTCTTCACTTTCTACATCAGAGTCCTTAGAGCCCTTGCGCACTGGCGCTTTGGCCTTCCTACTTGCCGAACGTGTGCCATTCTCTGCGTTGTAGACTCGTCTACCGCTTTGGTCTCAGACTGTGGTTCAGTCGGCGTAGTACCAGTGGCAGGTTTCAACATATCCACCCCTAAACTCTTTGCCAGCTTATCACGAGCAATCCAGACTCTTCTCGAAATCCTTCCTTCCCAGAGCTTCTTATTCGAAGGTACTTCAATTCGTGCTGCCTGTGTTGCAAGGTACTCACGAACGGTGCGCATTTCAAACTTTGTCACTTCCACCTTCATGGCATACGCTTCTTCCAATGTAACTTTCTTCTTCTTCGAAAGCTCCTCTGCCAAAGATTGAAGCCTCCTGCAGCAGATAAAGAAGTATTTGCGTATGTCTTCAAAACGACCGGTCAGTTGCGACACTCGCCTCCTGGAAAAGTATGCAACCAGAGCGTCGAGCGTGAAGTGGGTTGTATGCTCATCCATGGTAAAGAATTCTTCACTTGATATACAAGAAATTCCAATCTCATGGTAGTCCTCACAAATCCGCTCCAAATGTTCCAGCAATCCAGAACTTCTCGCCACCTTCAACCCCATCTCTGCAAAATCTGGCCAAATGCCTTGATATTGTACTGGCCAATGATACCGAAAACACTTAGTGCACCTGCGACAGAGGTCCTCGTCATCTTGCTCAAGTCCTTCTTCTCTTCCTCAACCAGGACCGTTATAAATGACACAATAGAATGCACCTTGTCAGCAAAACCCATAAGACGAGCTTGCTTCAATCCATCGTTTAGCACATTGCCAAGGCTCAAGATTTCCCTCGTGGTCATCTTCTGTCCATCTTTTCTCTTCCACAGCGAAACAGAAAGACCTCCACATAGATTCCTAATGTTGGGCATAGATTCACAGAGCTCTTTGAGTGCTACATGACGATGAGCTTCATCAATCAGCACACAATTCACTTTCAAGCGATTGTTCTGCACTATGTCCTTCTCGGACACATCCTGAGACATAACAGCAACGCTCATGGTCCCAAGTGCCTGTAAGAAGCTTTGCGTCAATCTCTTCTTTCAGAGCCTCTACATGATTCCGGAACAACCCTCTCACAGTCATTTCCGGAACTTGAATGAGCTCAATATCGATTTCAACAGACACATACTCGTAATGATCTAACTCAAATACCAAACTCGCATAACTCGTATCGACATCATCAGGAGGTATCACATCACCTTCATCAAAGAGTTCATTGACGTTGCTTCCAAGGCTTTCCTTCACTAGAACCACGTCTTCGTCTTCGTCTTTATCCACGTCAATCACTTCCATTGTCACTCCACTGCGATTTCCAGCCTGAATAATAGCTTCCGCAGTGCTGTTCCTCGATGCTCCAGACTGCACAATCGTAGCAGTTTGTTTACGAAATGCCGATACAGCACTCTCTGGGGTCGTGGTCATCTTGAATTCTTGCATCTGCTTTCCACCACCATGAACGTTCGATGATGTTTTCAGCTTTGGTACTGGCGCTTGTTTCCCGCCTTGGGGTTTTTTAGCATTCGACGGGGTTTTCACATGAGCCACTTTCATCGGTATTCGCTTTCGGGCACTGGATGGAGTTTTAGGTTCTACCACTCGCACCCGTTTCCAAGCAGTATTCGATGGCTCCTCAGGGGCGACGAATTTGGAACTCGGAGCACCCTTGTCCCCTTCATCAGCGCTTACGACGTCACCCACCTTAGACATTAAGTTCAGGTCCCAGGCGTAGAAACCGGGCCTGTTCATGTCCTTCAAAGTCTTCGGAACAGAATCTTCATCGGTACACTTAAAGGGATAGGGATAGGGAGTGTCAAGCTCATGAGATATCTTCGCTCGCCATATACCAACTACATCTTCCCCTGGTTTTCCCTGCAGAGCATGTCCATGCATTTCCCTTCTGAACGTTGTCTTCCCTCCACCAGCGACCGCTTCAACGAGAACAGCTTTCCCAATCGCTGCTTTGTTCCCTCCTGCCCCTCCCAACAACAAGGTCACTTCTTCGCCTGGTGCGGGCTTCGACTTCATAGCTGTGGATGCGTTCCCCGTGGCTGCGTTCGGTTCAGCAGTTTTGGTCCCGCTTCGAAGTTGTGGTGCCATGGTTCGTCGAGGCTTTCTCACCTTTCGAGAGCGTCTCATTTGACCCTTTCCCAGTCCCCTCATATCCATTATATGGTGCCAGTGTGTG
Organism: Gracilaria domingensis; assembly: GCA_022539475.1. Lineage (NCBI taxonomy): Eukaryota > Rhodophyta > Florideophyceae > Gracilariales > Gracilariaceae > Gracilaria > Gracilaria domingensis. Next base: position 25,948 of record VCMS01000402.1, read on the forward strand.
TGATATACACGAGTCCTGGTGTTCTTCAAATCGTACGTTTGCTCCCGTGAAGTTGCAACTGCTCGTGTTCGAATCTCCACCCTTTCTCGCGTGAGCACAATGGACGCAACCACTCACGTTCAAAACGGCTGAAATGCCCACGTGAGCAGTGTGGGTACAGTTCCTGATGGTTATAAATGGTTGGATCAATGTCCGATTCCGTCCTGGTTGACCACTGTCCCCGCCTTTCATCATCTTTGAACATCGCCCGAGCGCCGTGTGGGAACCGCAGTTCGCCCAGTTCATAGCCGAGATCATAGCTATGATCTCGGCTATGAACTGGGCGAACCGCGGTTCCCACACGGCGCTCGGCGATGTTCAAAGATGTACGAACCCAGTGTTTTCTACGTTGATTTTACATACTAGACATATAATGCACTGCACATACTGAGGTGCCCCACCGGTTTGATGTGTTTAGATCCCACTCTCGCCTCTCTATTTCATTACCCGCTCAGTTCTCGGTAATCCGTCGCAACCGCGCTCTCCACCATTGTTTCCGACGCTTCCCGACGTTTCCGACGCTTCCCACCCATTTAAACATCTCCGAAACTTCTACCGTTTCACAATACTCGTTTACTTCGCGTCCTTTCCGATTCTCAGTTCTTACATGGCGTCCACCGGAAATGACGCTCCTCGGACTGTTAAGCAGAGTGTGCTGGCCGATGAGAACCACGGCACGGTATCCTCTAGCGCATCCTCTAGCGCGTCGTTCGATTCAGCCAGGATGGCAACGCGTTTCTTGAAATGTTGGGGGTGTTCATTGAGTTGCGAGATGCGTATGCCGCTTCAAGAAGTGGTACTGGTAATCCGCGTGAAGTTGGGTACACGGAAGTTGTAGAATACGCTGTATCAAACCGTGAACACCTGGCATGTGCACGAGAGTTCATCACCACTGCGGTCAAGGGTCCTTTCCAAAACTACTCCGCAAAAGAACTCACGAAGATCTGTCTGGACGTGCGTTTTCTGAGCAGGGTCTACAAATATACGCGTATCACTGATCTAGACGACGAGAATTCTGATCGGCGCGTGAGAGATTTGTTTACCTGGAGTCTTGAAAAGGATTTCGACAACGGTAACTCGTTCATAGAACGGGCTTTCTGGAATGACTTTTTCAAACGACATGGTCCAGGCAGTAAGCAGACGAAGAGAACTACGTTCAGGATTGGGCCTCCCACTCGTTTTCAGCAGTTACTCTATCTCTCTTTCGTGAAGCATATAACTTCGGAGAGAAATCTCCCAGCGGCGAAGAGAGGAAGGACCGGGAAGGGAACCCATAGAGCTGTGCAGTTCGTCGACGACTACATAGCTTCGAATGAAACGCACGGGAGACGGATGGCACATGCAGTGCAAACAATTTGTAAGGGATGGGATTTCTTTGCCTCAACCTTAGGCTTTGGTGATGGTGAGCAGATGTTGCTGCCATACCTGCTTGTAGAAAAGAAGTCGCTTGGGTTCCATGTCATTGAATCCCGCTCTGTTGGGTACAGTCCGGAGTCAGCTTTTCATACGTTGGGGGAAGAACTGAAACCCACGTTGGATGTGAACGACACCGTTTCTTGGGTTCATACTCTTCCCGATACTATCGACGCCAACTTACGGGAGTTGGCAAAGGAATTCTTGGCAGATTTCAGCAAGATTGTGTTGAATGGCTTCCTATACAAAATGTCCCCAACGTCAAGATGGAATTTGTTGGAAAGCTTCAGACCTGGCCGCCCCGCACGAGTACCACCCCGTTTCAATGTATTCTACGAAGAGTACGTGTCTCCTATTCATCAAGCGATGTCTGTACATAACTTCCAACCATCTCGACTTATCCCAAGGGCCGCTCCTTCAGGGCAGGATGGAGGAAGTAATACCGTCACGGTTAAGGTTGAGGACTCGATACAGATTCCGAGCTCCTCCAAGAGGAACGCCGCAGGGAAAAGCTCAGTTAACTCCGATGTCATCGTCATCCTCGATAGCGACAATGAAGAAGGTGATACACCTGGTGCCTCTGTTGGGGCGAAAGATAACGTTCAAGATGGGGTTCTCCCCCCTCATGACTTTGATGACACGCGCACGTTAAATGCTCTAGATGTGGTGCGAGAAAGCATGGAGAAGCAATTCTCAATGCATTGTGTCGGATATGACGAACTGGTGGAGGACCATGGTACTATCTTCCCATCGGATACATCTTTGGAAGGCAACGTTCAGTTCGTGCTCACAGACCCACCATATGGCATCCGCGACAGCGAGTACGACGAATTGGCTGACGATGATATGGACAATACTGCGGACATCATGGCATCCATGCTTCGACCAGGAGGACATTCGTTTTGTTCTGCAGTATCGACCAGTTTGAAGACTGGGAAGAGATTTTGCGAGAGCACAAGTCGGAGGACGCAAGCGGAAAGAAAACCGCATCATTCTTAGTGGATTCGACGCCCATGAACTTCATTCGTTCTCGTTCGAACCCCTTGAAGAACCCTGCGCGTAATACTACTCGCCTGTTTGGGGCGACGGAGTACGCCGTGCATGGCGTGAGGAATGGAAACCCGTACGCGGAACAGAAGGTAATGGTGAACTATCAGAACTTCAACTACGTTTCAGCTCGCTATCCTGGGCACTATTCTATCATTGACCAGGTTCCAAATCTTACGCCTGGGGAGAGTCTCCGATGGAGAGTGAAGAGTGGTAGAAGAATTCGAACCGCGAAGGCTCGTCCAGAACAAAAGTCGAGGCAGCTACTGATGGAGCTGATAGCGAGGTTCTCGAATCCCGGGGATGTTGTGGTTGATCTCTACTCCGGGACGTTCTCGTGCGCGCTGGCATGTATGGATATTGAGGGGCCTCGGCGTTTCATTGGATGTGAGCAAGATGAGCAGTGTTTCTCTCATGCCAAGCACAATGCTATTGTGCATTACGCAAGAAAGGTGTGGCGCAATGAATTGAAGATGAAAGAACCGGTTACGAATGAGGTAGTTCAAGCGTCTTATGTGGTGGATGCCAAATTTCCTGAACGGAAACGAAAGACTTCGACCATCTGGAATGCACCCAAGGGATTCCCATCGTACCAATCTTTCCCATTCCATATCATGTCGTACCTATCCACCTATTGGAATGAACCTGGTCTTATCACTACGTACAAAGAGAAACCGTTCCATGAGTAGCCACTTGCCTTACAAGGGAAGATGACTACGTTGGACAGTCACAATTTACTCTCTGTCGAGGCGAGATCGCTATGGCTCTGTGTGAAGAAGTCGAATATCAAACAGGCAGCAAGTGGAAATGGAGTATTTACGAGTAGGGCGTTTTCCGAAGGGGAGGTTATTGGATACTTTTATGGGACCTTGGTGTATCCTGATCTAAGCCGACGCAATACCACACATTTGACGTATGGAGACGGAATGCTGGGGGCCACTGCATCTCGGTTCAGGAAGTATTGCATGCAAGTGAGGGTGAAGGGGCAAATGTACAAAACTCTCCCGCATTATGATACTGAAGTCAACGCTGGTCATGCCTGGATAGTTCCTGCTCCTTTCTGTGTAGCGGGCTATATCAATGACGCGTCATATCGTGAAGGTGATGAGGACAAGGAATTGGAAGAAATGGATTCTAACATGGCACGCAAACCAAATGTATTCATTCGCCAGCCCACAGAGTATCAGGCTACAACTTTGGGGCTTTTGGAGAACTACAGACTCCTCGTAGTCACGGCCTCAAGGAAAATTAAGGAGCATGACGAAATTTACGTTGACTATGGACCCACGTATCCTTGGGAAAGGTTAACCTAGGTTCTCAGACAATGTCCTTGAACTTCGTATGGGCTCAATGTAGTGAGAAAAGCTTTTTGTTGGAGTAAATTGTATTGAACACTTGTGCTATGATTGCAGAAATACCACTCATATGTACACTCAAGCTGTACTGTGTAACATATTGATGCATATAGTGGTATGAAAGATCGTTGAAAGTGCCGTACTTGTATATGCAGGGCGCAACATCCGGGAAAATCGTACCAAGTCCGGAATATGGACCCGGGAAAGGTCCAAAAATTGAATGCCGATCCGCCACAAATGCTGCAGAATGCTTTTCTCCATATATGCAGTACGAGGTTAAATTCCCCTCCCCTTCACATATCAGTCCCGCACACCGAGTACGTAACCCTCACATATCACTCTCAATCATATACCTTCAGTATCGTTCACGTTTCTATATCTGTTCCGTAATACTACCGCGCACGAAAGCCGAAGGATCTCGGATGGCCCCTCAACGTGCGGAGCATGCAGGTGGTAAACCGCGAAAGGCATCGGTACCGCCGGAGCGCTGGGATACTGGGGTGGCCAAACGTAGGAGCGCGGTCGTCTCACGAAGTAGTGCTACTAATGGGAGAGGTAGCCGAGGCCGAGCACCTCGTGCTGGACTTCGCAAACCAAAATCTTCATCTACAGTATCGGAAGTAAAACCGAGAAGGAGGTCAGGAGCTTCCACATGCACTACGGAACGCACAGTAAGTGAAACCGTTCAAGCCAAGGATAGTGCAATGCCTGGGCCTGTTACACGCCACATGGCTGCAATAGAAGAGCCAAGGGTCAGTGATGATGGAAATGTAGATGTCAAAGCGATGAAAGGAAATAAGAGAAGAACGGCTGTACGTCAGAATGTAAGGAGGACAAGAGGCAGTGGAGGAACAGAAGGTCCTCGTATCGATGATTGTTTCGACAAGGTGAGAACTGCGGATGACAATGCGGAGATGGAAACCGTGGATTGCGCCATCGTGAGAGCCGAACCTAGAGCCGAACCTGGGGATAGGGAGATACCCAGAAGCGCTGCCGGAACAGAACGTAACAGTTATGATTCGAGAAAAGTGAAGAGGAACGAGAAAATGAATGAGGGTGTCTCTCGTGCCAAGAAAGGCAGTGGAAGAAAGGAGCGGGAGTCCACGGACGCAGTAGATATCCCAAGTGACGTCGAGGACAAGGATAACGTGGAGGCGAACGATAACGTGGACGCCGGAAATGCAACGCATATGGCTCCCATCGAAGGCAGGCATGATTCCGTCCCTCATATTGGGTCCAGACACAAGGATGACGAAGACGAAGACGAGATATAACCGACACCAGTCACAGGTGAGTCACAGAGAAACAGGTTCAATCAGGTCAGAAGAAGGACGAACCATGGAAATGAGAATAGACGGGTGGGGAACGATCGGCAACCTGTCATAGCAAACGCCCGTAGAGAAGTATGGAACGATAAAGATGTTGATCGTGGTGCTTTGTCACGGAGCTTTTCCCTGCATGGTGCAATGGAAGAAGATGAAGATGAATCCCTTTCTCCGCGATACGAGCTTTTGGAAAAGATCGGGAAACTGAAGGGAGATCTGTATCATACAATAGAGAACAAGCAAAGTCTGAAAATGAGCGTACGACTTGCTCAGAAGAACATAGAGCAACTGGAGTTTAAGGTCAGAGAACAAGAGGTTCTCATACACTCTTTGAGAGAGGCTCTCAGACGTGTAGGGAAAAGGAACGAACGTGACAGTAACAAGAGCAGGAAGCGGTACAACATTGACGTGAACGACGAGTTTGTTGGTGTTGCGAAGACCGTCTATGACTCCATACTTCAATACGCCAAAGACGAGACAAGAGAGCTATGCTTCGAGATGAGTATACCGGCAAGGAACTGGGGCAACCGAAGTGAGACAGTTGGACCTGAGAAAGACGACAGTGTGCTGGTTGTTGATGGGAAGGAGATAGTGCCACGGTGCCCAATGGATCTTGCCATGGAGATGAGGGCGTACACGCCATCCGTACGTGGTGGAGGCGACCATTTGTTGATGCAAATTGTGGAGACGGAGGTAATGAAGCCACGTTGGGAATCTATCCGAGGAATGAAAATGGAAGATGACCGTGTGAAACAGTTAACGCACGACATTTGTTTGCGCAGAAGGTTGAAACAGGCTTTAAGTGATGCAATAGGTGTTCGAAAACGCCATGCGAAGGAGAAGTTATTGATGGGACTAGGTTACGACATGCTTGTAAGGACCCCGATAAAAAATGATGAAAGGGAGCAGAACAAGTATGAAGTACAAACCAGAGAGGTACGTGAAAAACTCCTACCCAAAGATGCAAATGGATGTGAGATTCTGTCGTCGTGGAGAACTCAGAAGGTAGAAGATATATGTTTCTCGGGCTTTAACCCATATCATGCAACCGAAGATGAACCCTGTGACTTGCTTTTTCGGAACAGCCTGAGCTTGGAGGTGCTGCGTGAGTTCATGGGCTACGACGTTTTACAAACAAGTTCGAGGAATACCGAAGAGAGGGATCCAGTGAATGGAACAATTATGCATCTGGCACGTCTTGATGCCTGGATAGCGTCCGTTGTTCGCGCGACAGAGTCTGAACGAGGGAGAGGTGGTAAGAGACAAGTGTTGTTCTTCAACTTGTTCGGGAAATATCTACCACTGGCACTTGAGAGTATACTGAAGACCGTGAGGGTCCGCATGCAGCAGAGTTATCCAACAGAGTTCAGAAATGGCCCATCGAATGCTGAAGATGCGCGGCATGGAAATGATGACCGGGTGGGCACTGTGGTTTACTGGATTCCGTCGAAAAGGAAAATGTACCTTGCTGTCCGAGAAGATGTGTTTATGGGAGAGATCTCTGAGAAGCTCGGAGCTGTACTGGATTGCTATGTTGGATGCTGCAGTCGGGGAGACCGTATGTTCTACGACATAACTGCAGAGAGGGATGTTAGGGAAAGGTTTGTGCAAGAAGGATTACATGAGGAGAATTGAATAGAACGTCACTAATGCATTATGGTTCACGTTACGAAAGTTTGGTGATTGGATGGTAGTGTAAACGAGCTCTGGGATTGCGATAGAATCTGTTAATGTAGAATCGGTGGAACTTCCAGTGCAATGGAGGGAAAAAGGGGCGTGCGGGATAGTTTCGTCGGAGGATGTGTACCCAGCCTTTGATCGAAGAGAATGGGACGAGACCGAACCATGGGGATACAGATGCAGTTGTTGACCGTTTTAGAGAATTGGAGGTTTGCAATGTGTGATCTTCCTCGTCATCCGTGGCCCAGCGGAGGGAAATGCAGTTCAAGGATTCGTCAATGTTATCCAACGGCTCCGTTACCTCGAAGAAGCGAACAAAGGCAAATTTTGAATCGGAATTGCTTTGGTTACATCTGCTAAAGCGAACCAGGGCAAAGACTTTGCATACCCATGCGGTCGGGAAGTCACAACCGGGAGGAGGAGTTCCATTAACCAGGACGGTAGAGAATTTTGGGGACTTGGAAGGGCCGAAAGAAGTGGTTGCAAAAATACGTTCACACAAAGAGACCTCCGGCTCTCGCAGTCTAATGCATTGAAAGTGACGATCGTAGTCATCCAGCGAGGGGCAGAATCCAGAAACAATGTAAGCGAAGTTAACGACGGTGATTTTGATGTCATGGGGGTTGTCCAACGGTTGAAGAGTTTCTAATCTTAGGGTACGGAAGGAAGAGAGGGCGTCGCGAGAGATTTGGTTGATGAACTGCAATGTAGTTTTGGAGAACAAATCTGTGAGAGCAGATGACGGGACGTTTGGATGGGACCGTAGATACTTGTCGGCCGTGATGATGTCGAAGAGGGAGAATGAACTAGCATCACGAACCATGGAGGGACACCGCTGCGACAAACGACTGGCCGAGTTGGTAGACATGGAGAAGTGTTTCCTTACCGAGATGGAGTGTAAGAAATCCTGCGACTCTTGGATTGAGTCCACTCTTTTCTTATGCGCAGTTGATCTTCTGCGAGAGGTACGGCGGTAGTGGTTCTTGAAGAGGAGATGCGCGTGCTCGTACACACCTGCATCACCGAAATGGAGGCCTCCGTATCGACGGATGTCTGGAATGATGTGATCCAGGAGATGGAATTTGAGAGTACGAAAGTTGGAGGCCTGGTATGGACCCAAAACTGAGACAGTTTGAGTCTTGAAGTTCTTGATGAGAGTCTCCAAAGAGCGTAAGCGATCATCAGTCCATTCTGGGGCAGTGTGGTAGTGAAGAACGTTATTGACGAGATCGACGTAAGAAGTGAAAATGGTGGTTATTGGGGCGGGAGATACTTCACCGCAGCAACGGTCGAAGAATGCACCGATGAAGGGGAAGACCATGTCGAGGGCGCGATAGTCCTTTGCTTCTAGCATGCCTCTGATTCCGTCAGTGGTGAAGAAGCCGTTGAGAGACTTACCCTCTTCAAATGTCGAGAAATCAATATGAAGCCCTGGAGCCGGAAACGAGCCTTCGATGTCAGCTAGGATGGAGTTGGCGTGAGTAAGAATAGATGTTCTGATGGACCGAAACGACCTGGAGGATCCATTGAAGCCCACGGAAGTGTGAAGAGAATCGGACTTCAGGCGTTCGATTGTGGCGAGTTTGATGAGTTTAGAGATGCCAAGGTGAAAGTTGTGAAGGGGCTCGAAGGAGAAGATTGAATAAGGAGTGAGCAGTGAAGAGATGTTGAGAAGAGGGTAAGATTCCAGAAAGGACTTGTATGGAGAGAGAGAGAGGTGGAGTGGAGAAGTTCTACAGCTTCTTCTTTGAGGTTCCTTGCAACCCGTGGTCTATGGGAGAGGAGAGCAGAATCTGCCTCGAGAAGTAGGTCATCATGTCTTTTTCTGGTTTGCAAAGTGTGTGAGAGGGTTCGCTCTGTGAGAGTAGGTTGGTAGAGGTTGAGTTTTGAACGAGGTAGGAGACACCGGTGGCAGGCTTTGCTTGGCTTTGTGCCATGAAGTACTGCGAGAATGTCCTTGGCTTCGGGGATGTCAGCGCTGTAGTTGGAGATGACTGGATGGCATTGGCGAAGGACTCCTTTGGCGTCGCGGAAGGGAAAACCCTTCATACCGATATGATACAGAGGTTTGAGGATGGTTTCTAGGGACTCCTGGACGAGCTGCATGCGCACAATGCGGGTCACGCTGGGGGTTGAGGGAGCGACTTCCAAGGAATCTGTGTCAGTGGAGGACGAGTCGGAGGTGAAGGATGTGGGTATGTATCCGACGAGTGTGTAGTTCTGCGTGATGCACTTTCTGCGGAAGGAGTCATTGAAATTGAGGAGGGTGATGTGAAGAGGATACGACGTAACAGAAGAACTTTTCAAAGAGGTGGAAGACTTGTCTGAATATAGTTGAACGAGGCCGACGAACGAGTCTGTGCCGGTGATACTGGGATCCTGCCAGATGACGTCGGGGTCCGGAGAATGCATGGTATGCCTCTTGATAGTCGGGACGACATGGCGGCCGAGTTCCGAAGCCATAGGGTGTGCGATTGCGGTAGTTCCTGTTCTTGAAGCTTGTTTGACTGGATGAAAGAAGGAGTTGCTGTGGGATGCGAGGCGAAGTTGTTGTAGGAGAACCTGAACGGGGTCCCTGAGGTAGAGGGTGGCGGAGAAGTTATGGTTTTTGTCATGGATGATGGTTGAGGTGAACCCAATGGAGCTGACTGTTTCTTCGAAGATTTTGGAGTGCAGTTTCAGACATTCGGCAGCGGAAGTGATGGAGGTCTGGAAGAGGGAAGAGGAAAAGGTGGATTGCTTGAGAATGTTGATGAGCTCGTCAGCAGAACGCTTTCCGAGTTTTGTGGCGATGGAGGATATGTAGGTGACGAGGTTATGGATGTGGTCTTTCTGTGAGGGTGGAGAGGGGGAGAAGGCGTTACCTGAGCCTGTGGAAGGGGACTGGGAGGCGAGTTGGTGATGCGGGCTGAGTATCTGTGCTGCGTCGGATGAGCGTAGGGAGAGAGCAAGCTGTTCCTGTAGATAAGGGTCGTCGTCTGCGAGTGCTATGTTATCGGACGGTCGGTTAGAGGGAGGGAAGGAAGGGGGTTCGGTGTTGTTGAGTCTGCGGCGCTTGGTTCGGGGAGGGAAGTGGGATCCTCGATGAGGTGTTGGGGTGAGAAACGGGTTTGGGTCATTCCTGTGTCTGCATCGCTTCTGATGCTGGGCGAGAGAGGCGAGGGACTGTGTATGGAATGAGCAGCGGGGGAAACAACAGTTGTGCATGGCTGGGTGAGAGGGTATGAAAGTAGTGAGGGAAGTTGCTTGCAGAGGGAGGTCGGTGGTGATGGTGCGGCGCAGAATCTTGGAGCACCCTGCAGGGGAGAGTATAAAGTGTGTTTATACGCCACCAACTCCACCGTGCACGTGATCGTTTACGTACCTTTCCTGCATGTTTCAGTGTGGGGAGGATTTCGAACTTTTCTGAACACAACTTTCAAAAATTTTCGCGGACGGGGCATTACGCGGCCGGCGATGATTGACGTACAGTGTGGCTGCGATTGAAGTTCTTCTTCTGTGAGCTTCAGTGGCGTTGCCTCTCAGAGTCCTGTCCTGGGATGTGAAACGTGCAAAACAGGTAAGTCGAGGCGTAAATGTTTGATATGGCGAATATGCGCGACTCTGACCAGTGTTTTTGCGCGGCGGCGGCTGTGTGCGAGAATGAGCGCGACAGGTTCATGAAGCTGCAGCGTGCGGAATCTTTGGATTGGAACCGGAGTAGTTCAGGTTTTTTATGTTTGGGATGCGTACTGAATGGGTTCAATGTAAGTGAGACCTTTGGATGCTGATGGTGTTTGCGAAGTCTCACTGCGGAACGTTACGTGATTTTGCGAGACGAACGGAGAGGATTAGGAAGCAGGTTAGCGTGAATGTCTTGGGCGGGGGCCTATGGGTAAGTTTGAGAAGCTTTTTGTTCGACTTTTGATGTGAATGCTAACTGAATAATGTTGTATGCGTATGCGTAGGGCTTTTGGGACAGTTTGATGCGTGTTGTCGAGGGTATTGGTGAGGTAGGGGACACATGGTAAGTAGATGAGTGTTTATTTGAGAATGTTTCGAAGAGCGAAGAGATAGCTTACGGGATATGTGACTGCGCGGCGGGGGCTGTTTGCGAGAATGAGCGCGATAGGTTCATGGAGTTATAGCGTGCGGGATCTTTGGATTGGAAGTGGAATGGGGATGGGGCGGAAGGCGGTGATTTACTTCGTTTCCTATGTGTAACGTGTTTTTTGAGGTGAAGTGGATAAGGGAGAATGGTTACGATGTGGCTGGGTGGTTGGGTTTCTAGAGGAATCATGCTAATGACCCTGAACTCTGACGAACAAGAGTTTGGGGTCACGGAAAGAATGATTACCTCAACGGAGGCCTTCCAGGTAATCATTCTTTGCCATTACTTCAAATTCTTGTTCGTCAGAGTTCGGTGTGGATGGCAAGGTACGCGTCGGGGTAAGTACGAGATGCTTTTTGTTCGAGTTCTGATAAGAATGCTAACTGGTTACTGTTTTATGTGTATGTGCAGGATTTTCGGGACCGTTTGATTCGTGTTTTCGAGGCTATTGGTGAGGTAGGGACACATGGTAAGTAGATAAGTGTGCATTTGGGAAAGTTTCGAAGATGGAAAAGTATCTAACGGAGTATTTGACTAGCTTGTGTTTGTGCATGTGCAGGTGCGTTGGATGGCAATGGATCGGTGGCGGTGATGGAAATTGTGCAGTTGAGATGTTTTCGAGGGAGTTGGGGAGATGAAGATGGCGAAGAATGTTGAGGTAAGTGTGTTTATTTCCATGTTGGGATGGACGAAGAGACTAGGCAACAGAAAACTAACCAAGGGGATGTCTACATTGAGGGCAACGAGAGCATTTTCAGGGTATCTATTCGGTGAGTTTCGATGCGTAATTGTCTTCCAAATGATACAGGGCTTCTTTGGTGATGTCAGAATGGACTTTCAGGGGTGCGAAGTAGGGTGGAGATGTGTACGATGACCGGTTTGGACCTGTTTTCATGTGGTGCTATACCTTGCATGAACCTGCAATACTGCATCAATAACATTCATTTCCGCTAGGATGGAACTTCCACCGTGCTTTCGGACCGATGGCTCTTTTGGACCGATGGACCGGTAGTACTAGTGAACTAGCAGAAATGGAAGTTAGTTCTAAGATTCTAGCAACTTTCATATTTCTTAGAAATAGCTCGTAGTTTGAAAGTCAAGCCTAGTATTCCATTCAAACCATACTGCAGGATCTGGAGTTTACTCTAGTTTTTCTTCCACTTCAAACTTCCACTAATCGAAATTTAACATATGAAATACTAGCATTTTTTTTCTGCGATTTTTGGACTGTAAACTAGCATCCCGGAAACACAGACGCATTTATTCTGTCCAAAGAATCCTCCTTACTGCTCCATATCATTGACGATATCGAAGTTGTTGTATCCAAATGGCCACCGCGATCCCTCCTCCTCCTCTACAAGATATTTCGGAACACCTTCGCAGCAGCAAAGATACCAATCAAATCCAGCAAGTCCTCTTCATTTCAAAGAGTTGTACAAAAGCAGGTCCCGTTCATTGGATGCATATGGGACTTGGAAAGTGCTTTTGTTTCCCCCATGCCCTCGAAGATGATCAAACTATACTCTTCTTTGGACGAGCTACTTCAATCTAGTACTATCGCTCTGCAAAAGTTGCAGTCAATTTTGGGAAGACTTATATGGCCATCATTGTTCAATCGTCCTATCTGCTCTCTTGTCTCAACGTAGTCTTTCGGCACTCATCAAATACGTATCTGGAGGCAGTCCGTGTTTCGCAGCAAGACAAGAAAGAGATCTCTATGCTCACTTCTCTCCTTCCATAAGCCTTGGTGAACACCAGTGCCCCGGTATGTAACGTTGCGATCAGTTTCGATGCATCCATGCAAGCAGAAGCAGTCGTTTACACCTTCTTACCACCGACCTTGCTAAACGACTTTGGACTCTCTCGCAAATTCTTGGACACTCCAACCGCAACCATGAACTACGAGCTGAGAGCCCAGAAATGAAAGAGGTTCATGAAATTTATGCTTCTCTTTCTTCGAGCACTGCGGTCGTGCACAAATGGTGCGAAGTCGAACATATCAACTGCCTCGAAGCTGCAACTGCATTACTTGCATTGAACTGGTTAGTGCATCATGGGTACCATAACACCAGATGCATATTCTTCACAGATTCTTCTGTAACTCAGGGTGCCTTATCAAAAGGAAGGTGTTCCTCAGTTCCCCTTCTTCTTCGCTGTCGTCGTTTCGCTGCACTATGTCTCGCTGTGGGCATCACAGTATCGTGTCTCCACCTATCCTCTAATCTACACGTTGCCGACAAGCCGTCCCGTCCGGATGTATAAGCTCGTGGGAGTTCTCTTTTTTGCTTGCTGAAGATCATCGTCACTTTATCTGCATGACGATATTGGGATGGGAACAGTACGAATCTAGTCGAGTCTACTGCGTGCATAGGTTGTGCCTATCAGCACGAGGTGCTAGACATGTCCGTCTGTACCACCCCTAACCAAACATGAAATATCTTCCGCCATAGAGCAAGACCTTGGCGAGCAATAATGATATATTCGGCGCCTCCAAAGTTTGCTGATCATCTCACGCTCACGAACATGGCATTGCTGTTGCGAGAGTTCTACCAGCAATGTAACGCACTGACAAAAGATTGATTGGATTTTCGAGGAACGAAGAAGTGAATTTATTTGAGCGATTCTGCTGCGCGAGAGCGAAAGATGATCTTTGGATCGACGGCAGTGGCTGGGGTTCACCGTCGTCGCATTTGTTTCCGCGCTTTCACTGGCGCACCACCGTCGCCCCCGATATGCCAAACATGCTCAACTCTTCGATCGCGGCCTCCTGCGCGTGCCGCTTCCGTGCGTGCCGCTTTCTCCTTCGCGACCTATAGCGTGCGTTTTTCTTCGCCCATCCGAGTAACCTCACAGCTTGCCCTCCCCCGCCTCTGCTGCCTCCATTCGCCCAGTTTGGCTTGACAGACCTCGACGCTCTCTTTCTCTGACAAGTTTACTCTAACTACCTTTTGTGTCTTGTGAACGTTATAAGATTGCGAAGAATGCTTGAAATGGACATCAACCTTTACAAAAATTATGTGGCGCTTGATCCGCGAGAACTCATGATACCTTTCTCCTGAGGCTCTGGTTTTATACTGTAGGGTTTTACAGTAGCGCAGAAGGTTTTAATGGTCGTGGAAGTATGTGGACCAAATATAGCGTCGCGATCTTAGAGCTGCTCGACCATCGGTTAATTTCGCGAGCGGGACGGGAACAGCACCTCCCTTGTGGGGAGGGCTGTATGCGATGATTTGTGTTTATCTGCATGACAGAGATCCTGGTCGGATCCCGTCACCCACCTCTCCAGACACAAATAATCTTGAGCAACAGCTCAGCGAGCTAGCGAACATTAATTCTAATTGTTTCTTCCTAACCTCCGTATATGGAAGAGGTCGAAAATCTCTTCCATGTACGGATTCGAAGATGCTTTGAAGCCATCACTCGCGATGAAGATATCTCTTGAAGTATATAAGTGTTTAGCATCAAACGTAGTGAAACAGAAAAAAGAAAGCAGAATCTAGCTGCGCGCAGAAAATAAAAAATAGAGATTGAAAAACAATGGAGATGCACACGCGCAAAAAAGGCTAAAATTGACCTATTCCATGTCCGCCCGACAAGGGTTAAATAAATCGTTTGCTATGCCACAACGCTGCTGGAAAATCGTGTATTTAGACGTTTGACTGTCTATGCCACAGAAAATGAGAGGGGTGCCTTTTTGCACAATACAAACACTTTTTTTATTGGGTTCGTGAAAAAATGAAAAGACCAGTATAATTTATATTTTAAAAATATGTACAACGTACGAAAGCATGTTTGTGACATTTACGTGTAACAAAACGTCGCCAGTATTGTTGTCGCGTTCTGAAAAATACTCTCGTTTCTCGAATATGACGTTTTCGCTCCCATGTTGGCACCTAATATGAGATATATGCATGGAACATATGTATTCTAGAACACCTATGATAATAGCCGTAGCTGAGAGGTGCATCTTTTGTTGTTTCTGTTTTTTTGCTCCTCTGCTTTGGAGCGGAGGATAATTGCCTCAACGGGTTTTTAAGCTATGAAACGCTTGCGAAACCAAGATACAGCTTTTTAAAAATGCGTATATATGCCTCAAAATTCACATATATGCCTTAAACAAACTGAAATAGCAATTGCAGCGGCGCATGGTTTATCCAAGACGTTAATACTAGTGGTTGAGATGTCGATGCTCTATACGTACTGCATAAGGTTTTGGAGAAAGCGACTCACAAGCTAAAGATATGAAAATAAATACTTTTGTGCAAAATTCTATATGTTACATACTTGTAATGTGTTCTGTAAACGCCATTTTTGTCGACAATTGCGCGGGTAGTTACAAGAAGACCCATCAAAATACATTACATTCGAAGAAGCAGGAGTAAGAACAGGCCCTTCTCGAGAGTACCATGTAAACGCCATTTTTGCCAACAATAGCGCGAGTGGTTACAAACCCGAGGAGGTCGAAAGTACCAGCCTAGAAAGCCAAAAGAAACGATAGATAGATGTAGCTCAGTGGTTTGCGGAAGAAAGGAACAAACAGAGGAGAACAGGCCTACGCCTGCAAGATTCAATGACAATAGAAAACAAACAACGATGAACCAACGAATCGATCCTGGGGAGCAGGGAACCAAATAGTATCATCGTACCAGCGGCATTGAACACCTCTAGATCAAACAACCAACAGTGATACAAGAACAGGAGCTGCAGAGCACTGTAGTACAGCCACAGGCCGTGACAACGTACTATGCCCTGATAAAGGAACAAATTGCGCAGCACCCAAGCGGGGACGAAGGAGCACTCAACGGACGCTAACAACGGGCCACGAGATAGGCGTGGAACACCGGTAGTGACGGTAGGATGACCCTGTTAGGAAACTAGACGATGGAAGAATCGGCTAGGGGGCGCTTGAGGTTTACCACGGTGAGCTCTGCCCGGCGGGAGATGCTTAAGTGCACATCTCACGGGCAGCAGCCACGTGTCGAAAAATAATAAACTATCTACCTACAAGGGGGCTCCCGAAGGGCGATACGACAACTGTCACAACCCTACACGTGTGGGACCCAAGGTGCACCCTGTGCACACTACTACTACAAACTACTATTATGCACCCATCGGGAGGTGCATCCCATTGCACTACAGACTCCCGTTCTTGGGCCTGGCCTCGTCCCGAGGCTGGCCAAACATTCCCATTCTGTGATCAACCGCGATTGCAGCCATCGCTGAACAACAATTTCCAGCCACCAAGATCCCATTTGGGTGACCATCGTACGCTACGCAACGCGAGAGAGAGCGACGCGAAATTCCCGTGATGGGAACACAACCAATGTAGCGAGCAACACGGTGAACCCCGTCCTGCCTTCCCTTGAATTCTTGATTGGGTAACGAGTGAGCGCACGAGCGCTGCGGCTGACCAACACGGCTAAGAGCTGGTCATTTTAGCTCCGAAATACCCAGGGGGCCCGGTCGCCTCAAATGGAAGAAGTCCCATTAGGTTGGCCGGTGAACTCGAACGAGCCTCCCCGGCTGGTGCGTTCATGCCGCGGGTACCGCGGTCGATTCCCTCACGAGCTGCGGAAATGTGCAGCCTGTCGCTGAATTCCCGGTGAGGCGCCGCAACCACTGGCAGCGCGCTTCGTAATTTGTGAGCCGCCGGAATCCCTATGGGCAAATGTGTCGCCCGTTGAGCTACTATTGCGCCTCAGCGAGCGGAGGCGCTTCCCAATGGGTTGAGATCCCGGCGTTAGACGAATTAACAAACAAAGAAATCCCGAGAGGGTCACGAACGACTTCGACCGCGAAACAGCGAGGTAGAGATCACAGCAGTCCCGTAGCGGGCCGTCCAACCGAATGAAGGACCGGCGACAGACGCCAAGGAGTGGTGGAGTTCCGATTCCTACAATCCCTGCGAAGCGTGGGCGAGCGATGCGACACGGCGAACCTCAGTGCGGAAAAATCCCGTTTGGGTCAACAGTCTGATAAGCAAACCAGAAACAAATTCCAGACCAATTGGGATCCCAGCTGGGCGAGCTACGACCGAAACAGGGTTCGCGATTGCTCCACAATGCGAGAATCCCACGCGAGGTCCAGCGATGCCAACCGCGCAAGAGCAGGTTCGAACCATCCTCAGAAGTCCCAGAGGGGTGATACGCCATGGGCGGAGTCACGAATAGAGCCCTTAGATTGGTAGCAGACTGTCCTTTCGAGAGGAAGCTAGTAGGCGCACACCCCGTTACGAGGCGCAGCACTTTCCTGTCGGGTCACTGAAGGTAAGGTAGAGACGCCCCGATGCTGCGAGACTTTGATTCCCAGCTGGGTCCTTTTCACTCATCGGCATCCCTCTCCGGACGCTTCAGTTTGCTGCTGTATCCTTCCGTAGGGTTCTTCCCGAATACGCATTGTACCGAAACACTCGGCGTAGACGGCAAATGTTGCTTCCCAATGGGTATGATTTCCTTCCCAGGGGGGTACAACGTGAGAGAGAGAGGCTCTCGAAGCTGTTTTCCCAAGGGGACACATGTCCGAGTGGGAGGCGTTCACCTTCTGTACGCACCGGGCGACGACATCCCATGGGGGCGCTGCGCTTCGAAACGAATCGCGTTGGATCGAGAGAAAACTTTCATTGACCCTGTTGGGGGCTACGAATCGCAATCGTCCAGCCACGAGCTACTGACGGTCGAAGGACTGCTCACATGTCCCGGAAGGGTCGTATCGTTTGCCGGTCACAACGGCTGTTGACCCCGGTACGGGTCGTCTCATCATCGCGCGTGACTAACAAGGGGCATTCTAGATGCGTTTCCTGGCTCCTTGGTGGGCGATGGTCCTGTTGGGCTTTGCTCACTGTCCTCGTCATATATGGATGAGTTCTCTTTGGCACCCTCCGAGTTGGACTTGAACTGTCCAGGCGGTGCGGTCTGTCGTAGCCGTCGTACCCGTGGCGGGAATGCGTAGCGCGCTTCAGCTCGTTTGAGTCAATAAAGAGCTTCAGCTTCTCCATTTTGCCTTTGCAGGACGCGTGTTCGCGGCGCGTTTGCAGTGCTTTCATCCTTTGCGAGGGCCAGCGCGTGCACTTCGGTGGTGTGCGAGGGGTGCGCAGCGTGAGGCACGGCGCTTTTGTCGCAAATTGAGCTCTTGGGTCCCCTCCCCTTCTTGGAGTGCGCTTGGACTCCAAGCGCCGAGAATTCCCGGCCGGGTGAGCCGGGGGGATGTTGGTGGTACGCGCGCGCGTGCACGGCGCTGCGCGCGCGCGGCACGTGCCAGCAAGGTGGCGGGGTGCACAGTACGCGCGGCGGCCAGATAGGTATGTCCTCGATAGGTGAATAGGCCAAAACCGGCTGATTTCCCAAAGGGTTACTTGCAAGGCGAACCAAAAACTTCGTGCCGGAAATTACCATCCCAGATGGGGTCGAGAAGCGCGATTCTTTGTTTTGCCCGTTGCTCGGAAACGCGGGCGTTTCAGCGGCTCGCAATGCCCGATTTGGGGTGCGCGGCAAATCAAAATACTTAGGATTTTTTGATCGTGCCAGACCGCGTCCCTACGTGCAATACTGTATACCCAATCGGCTACCCACAGGCGTGGGCCCCGTGGCGTTTGGCACGCTTGCAACGGCGCATAGCAGCGCGTGTGCTTGTGCATGGCCCGCTCGTGTCCCACGTGGGTGATTCGAGCGTGCAACGGGGCGCGCGTGTCCAACTTGGCCGTCCCGTGCGTGCAACGGCGCATGCTAGCAATGCCGGAGGCTGCGCAGAGGTGCATAGTCCTCAAAAGGTCGGGTGCGCGGTACTGCGGACGTTCCAAGTCGTCCTAGATCGTCCCCACGGGTCCAAAGTTCTCCGAGAACGTTGCGAAGCCTTTCGAAGGCCTTTGCGAGACCCATGGGGACTTTGAAAGCGCGCTATTCCGCCGGGAAAAATTGTGGCCGCCATGGCCGGGGGGGGACTATGCCAAAATTTTCCTTACCCAAAACGGGAAAAGTACTCCAAAGTCCTCGAAAGAGGTTGCGTTCAGTTGCGCGAGCATGCGCGGTCGCGTCGCGCGCGAAAGCGTGCGACAAAGTTAAAGGGAATGTTGTCGAGGGGTTCCCAGAAGTCTCTCGAAGGTGGGTAACCGTACCATCGGACTTTGACAACTGCAGACCCATCAGGGGCCACACCCTCGTCCAGGACTTTTTCTACGACCCATTCGCGGTAATCGTCGCGTTCCTCTTCGAGGAGTTCAGGCGGGAGTTCCACGTTGGGGAGAGGTGTCCCAAAGGGTTCAGGCAAGGTGGTAGGATCGACCGAGACCTGTTTAGGGCCAGTAGACTGTGGCTCAGAAGAGCGTTCCCAGCGGGGTCAGACGCCTCGGAAACCATCGTCGGCGTTCCCTGTGGGACTGATGCGGGCTGACGCCACTCCGGCTGAGTCGTCAGTGGCTCAGTCGCGTCAGGACCCCGTGGGGCTCTTGTGACACGGTCGATGGAGACCGTGTCATGCAGGTCGCCGTCCAAGATGGTCACGGTTGTGTCTGTAGCTTTGACAACCCGAAAAGGACCAGTTGTCCTAGGAAGAAGCTTGCGGGAGACAGCTTCTTCCTCCGCAGTCTCCGTTGCTTTCCGTGGAGGGCGGTCTAAAAAGACGTATTCCCCAGGGGAAATTGAGAGCTGAGCCCGTACACGGGAATCAAAGTCGGCCTTGTAGCGCCGCTGGACACTGTCCATTGTCGCTTTGGCCTTCGAAAGGAGATACCGAATACGGGCGCGTGTCTGACCTTTAACTGTGACCGAATTCGGATTGTCAGACCCAGATGGGAGGATAGCGGTGGTTGGGGCGTCAACGACGATCCCAGGGGGGTGTGGCGTTAGCAACAAGTCAAGAGGTGTCGTCCCGGTGGTTCTATGAACCTGAGAGTTGTACGCAAAGACCAAGGGCGGGACGAAATCATCCCAGTCTTGCTGGTGCTCGGACACGTAATGCCTAAGGCGTCCCATAAGGGTTCGATTAAAGCACTCCGCCTGTCCGTTAGTCTGCGGGTGGTAGGCCGCCGTCAGTAAATGACGCAAACCTAGATCCTCGCAAAGGGCTTCGAAGAATTTCGCGACGAACTGCGGTCCGTTATCGATCAGCAAGTACTGGGGTGCCCCATATGGGAATACACAGTGCTCCAAGAAGGCAAGCGCGACATTGCTAGCTTCTGTAGCCCGTAAGGGAATAGCGCGAGCCAGCTTGAAGAAGCGGTCAGTAATGACCAAGATAAAGCGATTCCCATGTGTGGTCTTCGTGAGTGGCCCCAGTATGTCCATAGCGACAAATTCGAGAGGACCCGCTGGGGGAAATAGCTTCAGATACTTTTGATGCTTGTGCTGCGTACCTCGCGTCGCAGCGCATGACCGGCAATCCTTGACAGTCTGATAAACGTCATTCGCCATGAATGGCCAATAAAAGTCCCGTCTGAGGGTCGCGTACATTTTCCTCCCTCCAGGGTGACCAGCCAATCTTGGATAATGCGATAGATAGAGTACGCGGTCCCGTAGGGTTGGAGGGACCAGGCGCTGAATTGCACCGTCCAGGGGTGAGGTCCTTGAAAGGAAACCATGATGGTCGTACCCGAAGCGGGACTGGGGCTCTCCAACGGATTCAGCGATACCCTTACATCACGGGTCTTTCGCTTGCTCCGCCAGAAGTTCACCCCTTGGGATAGGCAGTACTTCCGTTTGCTCCGTGTCCATGGCCAGTACATCATCATCCCCTGAGGGTTCGTTCGCGCTGTCAGAGTCCTCCCAATCAATGAGGACGTTCTCGTAAAGAGTCTCCCCTTCTTAGACTGTAGCCACGAGGCAATCACAGTCCCAGTCGGGTTCCATTGCGAAGCAGGGGAGTCGTCCTCAAGAGGTCCTTCACCGAGACCCTCGGTCTCCAAACGGGACAGTGCGTCCGCAGCTTGGTGCTTGACACCCGCACGATGCACTACGTCAAAGTCCAACTCTGACAAGCGTAGGCGCCAGCATGCGAGTCGTCCGGTACAGTCGGCCAAATTGAGGATCCACCTGAGCGAGTGGTGGTCAGTCCTGACGATGAATCTTTCACCTTCCAGGTATGGCCTTAAAAGGAGCATCGACCACACAACCGCGAGGCATTCCTTCTCGGTGGTCGTGTACTTCCGCTCCGCCCGCGAGAGGAAACGGCTCCAATACCCAATAGGTTTGTACTCCTTCCCGCCAGGTTGTTGTTGGAGTAAGGTATAGCCAACCGGGACATCGCACGCGTCGGTGTCCAATAGGTACGGACGTCCCGGTACGGGTGAAGCCAAAACTGGTGGAGAGATCAGTCTATCTCGCAACTCCTGAAAGGCCTCGTACTCTTCATCGTTCAATATCCCAAAATTATCGGGTTGTCCCTTTTCAAGTTTCCTGTTCAAAGGTGCAGCAATGCGAGCGAAGTTAAGGACAAATCTTCGAAACACATTGCACAGTCCTACAAAGGAGCGGATTCCCGTCTGGGTCGTGGGCGGTTTAGCCTGCCTAATGGCATCGCACGTCCTCTTGGAAACCTGTAGTTTTCCGGGCCGGACTACGTGTCCCAGGTAGTCCACAGAGGCCTGGAAGAAGAAGCATTTCTTCAGCTTCAGAGTGACTCCAGCATCCCGTAAAAGGGTCAGCACGTGGCGAATGTGCCGGAAGTGCTCCGCCAAAGAGCGGGAGTAGATGATGACGTCATCCAAGTACACCAGGCGTACTGCCACTTGACCTTACTCAGGATGATATCCAGCGCCCTCTGAAAGGCAGCGGGCGCATTCTTCAACCCGAAGGGTATTCTTGTGAAGCGGTACAAACCCATATGGGATGTAAATGTCGCCTTGTCGCGATCTTCTTCCGCAATCTCAACCTGCCAATACCCACTATTGGCGTCGAGGGTTGAGAAGATGGTGGTTTTCCCAAGGGAATCAATACACTCATCCATACGTGGGATGGGGTATGCGTCCCGAGGGGTCACCGCGTTGAGCCGGCGGTAGTCAATACAGAACCGCCAGCTACCGTCCTTCTTTTGGACAAACACCACAGGGCTTGCCCATTCGGCCTTTGAAGGTTCAAATACGCCCGAGTCCAACATGCGTTGAACCTCGAGGCCTTCCATTGCTCTGGCCTTGTGCCCAGCCCTGTAGGGGACTTGACACACCGGTTTTGAACCCGGTTCGAGTGCAATCCTGTGTAAGGCCGCGTCTATGTGACCGAGGCGGTCCGACTACATATCTTCAAAGTCCTGTAGAAGGTCGATAATTTGGCCCTTGTGGGAAGAGAATTTTTCACCAATCTGGACCAACTCGCGCCAGTCTTTCGCTCCCTGTGGGTCATTCTTCTCAATCGAGTCGTCGCGTTCGAGTCCCTCGCTGGGTGCACCCTCCTCTTTTTTAAGACGAGACCCACTGGGACCGTCTTCAAGTATTGTTAGCAAGCGAGGGGCTGGTAACGCGAGTCCAATGACCATATTCTTGGGCATGCCAACTTCCCGATGGGAGAAGTTGCTGACGAGTACCCTAAATGGACGGTTCGGAATGATATTCATGACACCGTTGGCCATGGGCGAAAGATCTCGTGAGACCCTTTTCGGATGGTTCTGTAGGAAAACCAAACCTGGTGTCTCACAAGTGACTAGCACTTCCCGTTGGGTCATAGGGGGTATGGAAAGCGGTTGGGCGAGGCGGGCCTTGTTGGATACAGTGTTCCGAGGTAATTGGTCAATGACGTTCTTATCCCCAAGGGGTCCTCGAGAAGCACTGACAATGGCCACCGGTGGTGCACCATATAAAGAAACCTTGCGCTCGCGCGGATATATCGCACGGACGTGGCAGTCGATGAATGAAGTTCCCAGAAGGGCATCGGCTGCCAGGTTCGTGGCGGCCAGGAACGGTATGCGCTGCCGCAAATTTCCCAATCGGGTCGGAAGCACGATGGTTCCCAGTATATTCATGGGTTCCTTCGACGCGTTGAAAACCCGAGGGGTCCGTTTACGGTTGAGAAACCGTTCTTACCCACGTGGGAGATTCTTCGCATGTATGATGTTCGGGCCGGCGCCAGTGTCCAGAATTACCAGGAGGGTTTTGGTCGTGCGCTTCGTAAGTCCCGCTTCCATATGGATTTTATAGTTCTCTCGGGTCATAATATAAACTGCACCCATATCGGGGCCGTCCTCGTCTTCAGACCCAAGGAGACTATTACTGTGGGCATCCTCAGAGTCCCATAGTGGGTTGGATTCTGCGTCAGCCTGAGGGGTGAGGCTCGTACCTCGAGAGGAAAGCGTGGCCCCTACGCTTCCTCCGTCTCGTTTCCCTTCGGGTGCGCGCTGTCCTCGATAGGACTCTACTCAAAGAAGAGGATTTGATTGACCTGTTGAGGGCTCCGCGAAGGTGCAGGAGCACGTCCCACGGGGTTCAGTCTCGCTTGCGGGTAACGGTCTTGCGCTGCAGCCTGACCTGAGGGCAATTGCACACTTGGGCTTTGACGTAACGCCTTTCCCTGGCGGGGCTTATAGTACCCTTCGGCGACACGTCGGTGATAATTCGCCTCGCGAACTTGCACCAACGTGTTCCGGTATTTGGGCGGGAGCCATTCGCAGCAAGGCCAAGAGGTGGACAGACAGATACGACAGGGAGTCGTTCTGTTGTCCGAATTCGGTGCCGCGCGATACAGTGGTGGTGCTTGAGTGGGCGTCACCGGATTAACCCTGGGGGGCGTGTCGTTGAAGTCCCGACGGGGTTGTATCGCAGACGGAGTCGAAGTACCCGTAGAAGGAGAAGAGGGGATACAAGGGGGCGCCGCTGGTTGAACAGCAAGGGCCAGGGCGTCCTCGTCTTCAAAATGCACGCCCCAGTCGGGTTCATCTGTGTCAGTTGAGACACTCGGCGAAGCCTTCGATGAGACCAGTCGGGTTTGTGTGCTCTTCGCCGCCTCCAGTGTTTTAAAGTACTTCCTGCCTCCCCGACGGGTATCACCCAGCCCTCCAGCATAGCTGACGAGCTGGCGGAAAACCACTTTGGGATGCGTTGACGAGTGCATGCGTACACCGGCCCTGATTGCGGGAAGCAATCCCTCGACGAAAAGGGCCCTGAGGTGACCCTCTGGGAAGATGTTTCCACATCGGAGGTTCTTTGTCCACAATTGGTCAGCGAAATTGCGTTCCGACACCGCTGAGCTCTGGCGGTGTGTGATGACGTCGTGGTAGACCTCCGATAGGACATCATCCGTCGCGTAAACCTCAAGAAGGTAGTTGACCACCTCGGGGCAGGAAGAGAGGAGCTCAGAACTCTTCTCGACCACGGCCCCGGATTCGCCAGTGATCTTGGCGGTTACTGTGTCCTTAGCAGGCTGCTCCAGAAAGAAGCGAAACAGCCAGAGGGCTGCTCCTTCGTGTACACCATTCTGGTCACACGCATTCCGGAACGCGGCTAAGAACCGTAAGACCAAAATTGGATCTTTGCCCGAGAGCTTCAAGGGCATTTGCAGTTGCATGCGTTTCGCATGCTTTGCAACTGCGCGAGCGACCGAAGCGTTGTAACGCCCACTCTGGTCGTCCAAACGATAGTGCTTGAAGCTAAGCACTTTAGAAAAGTCCCCATTGTTGTGTCGAATGCGCCGCAAATGCGAAACGTCCACTTCGGGGTCGGAATCGTCCGAGTCGACCGCGTCTGACCGGTCTGAGTCAGACGGCGAGTAGTCCGAGTCGGAAAAGCCATGACCCTTGCGGGATGACTTCCTCTTGTTCCGACGTCGGTTTGGGGACTTCCGGTTCCTCCCTTTGTCACGGCCCACGTGGGAATCGCGACCGGTACTCTTCTGCTTCCCTGGGAGGGGACTGCCCAAGTCGGATCTATCAATGTTGGGGTCCCTGCCAGGTCTGGAATCTGCTTCATGTTCGGCAGGGATAGTGGTCGGTTGCCATACCGAAACGGCCGGCTGACGGTTGACGGTTTGCTCATACCCAATGGGAGAGAGCTGGAGACGGCGCTGTACCTCAGTGTGCACACTGGTGGCAATAGTGCCGTCCAGAATTCCGGTGACGGTCATCTTAGAAGCGACCCGCTGGACAAGGGTATCCAGCAAGCCCTCCACTTCAGCATTAACCCTTTGAGGAATACGGCGCTCGACCTCGAGTGTCACCATGGACTCCACGAGTGGCCTCAGGGCAATGAGTAGTTCTCCCGTAACGGGTTGAACCTCACTCCGTGCGGGTCGTTGCGGGGTCCCAACGAAGGTCTCAGACGCTGTTAACCTGGGGGCCTGCGGCTGCGTAGTCGCTTCTCGAGAGGCATGCTGGCGCATGGCCTCGAGACGGTTCCGAAAGTCGGTCGGGGAGGACTGACGGAGTATGCGCTCCGGGTCCTCCACACGTGGTAGAATCCCTCCATGGGTACTTCGGGTGCTCGGAGCCCCTGAACCGGGAGCAGGCGGCCCTTCGTCAGTGTCGTTATCCCGATGGGGTGGAGCAGGACCGGCATGTCCATGGGAAGATCCCGGTGGGGTGGCCATAACGGTAGGCGGAGGGGAATTTTCGTCCGGCTTGCGACAAAATGAACCCAAATGCGGGAAAGTTAGAGAAAACCCTAGAGGGAAAAAGCGACGGAGCGGCGAAACTAAATGATCCGCGACGAGTCGGAAAGGCTTGAAAGGAAGAAGATGATTTGCAAAGCGAAGGCGAATCCCTTTGAGGGTCGGCATTAACCAGAAAACCCGACCGGGGGAATTCTAGGTCGGGGAGGACCAGTTGTAGTACAGCCACAGGCCGTGACAAGCCGTACTATTGCTCTGATAGAAGAACCAATAATTCCGCAGCACCAAGCGGGACGAAGGAGAACTTCAACAGACATGCTAACCAACGGGCACGAGATTAGGCGTGGGCCTGAGCACCGTTAGTGACGGGTAGGTGACACTGTTGGAGAACGACTAGCACAATGGAAAGATATTCCGGCTTAGAGGTGTGCTTTTGAGGTATATCACCACGGTGGCTCTAGCCGGCGGGAGATGCTAAGTGTTCCTCCTCTGACGCGCAGCGAGCCACGTGATGAAAAATAATAAACCTATCTACTACAAGGGGGCTCCCAAGGGCGCATCACTACCAACTGTCACACCCTACAACGTGTGTGGGACCCAAGGTGCACCCTGTGCACACTACTACCTACAAACTTGATCTATTATGGCACCTCGGGCACACGGGTGCATTCCATAGCACTAACAACGACCTACACCCGAGGCGCTCAAAATGAGCCTCCAAACACCTCCAACGAGACAATGATGACCATTGAACACGAACACGTTACCGGCCACTCTACTCGACACATACGCGTGCCAATCCCAATTAGATGACGAACAACAAGCTCACCACCGACTTGAGCCTGCACTGCTCTACCCATAAACACTGAAACGAAGATTTATTGTGTCAAAGCAGCAACGAAAGTACCTGAACGGCACTCTAGCGATCTCCCAGGTATACATAGCCGAGCAACAAGACCACAGTAAACCAAAGCAAACCAAATACGATGGCAGAACCAATAAGGCAGTCATCAGCCATAACCAAACGAGCAGAATAGGCGAACAAGAGTTGTAATCATCTACAATCGAACTGGCAGACTCGTGCTAGGGTAACAACTCGAAACTCTCGAACACAGTGCAGCACAAGCCTTCATCTCTAGGGCTCGGCAGCACCCGTGCGAGCTGACAAGTCGTCGGTGGTTGTGCGAGACCAAGCACGTACCGAGAAAGAACGGACGAGAGAAACGTGTGAGGGCAGGGGTAGTACAGCACGGACTGTGCTGAAGGGAAGCATGGGGATGCACAATGGAAGAGATGAGGATTCAAGAAGAACGGGAGTCTGCGGGAAGAATAATATTTAGGTGGTTGACTGGAGGTTGGAGTTGCGGCATAAGAACCGGAGAAACACTGACGGCTCTATATAGACATGCCGCGGCTGTCGCAGCTTCCAGGATTCAAGCTAATACATGTTATCATTTGTTCAGCTGATACAGAATTATTGGCGACGGCATCGTGCTCCATTCCATCAATAGTTTCGTTTTTTTGGGGCGCAAAATGACCAATACTATATTAGTGCGAATAAGCCTTAACCAAGAGAGACATGTAATAGTACACACTCCATTCTCAATGTGGGGGCGCACTGTCACATCTGCTATGATCGAGACCGAGATGTGTGACGGTCTCTTGCACGGGCTGGAATGTCGTCTTCGAAGTGGACGACATTGCCGTCCCAGGACATGGACTTTGTCTCGCAGAATGGCTTTCAATAGTTTCACATAACTGCTGTGCACACACCGGTCTGGTATGCGTGTACACGCGGACGAGGAAGCCTGCATGTGCAACACCCAATGAGTGGTCCGTGAAACCTCTCTCTCTCTCTCACAGGAGTAATGACCTGGATGGTGATGTTCTCGAAATAGGCGACGTGGCATGGCACGCAGTAAGTGAAGTTCCGGAAGAGATTCTCAGCCTGTGATAGAGGAAAATGCAGTGATTACAATCTCTGGGCATTGAATGCGGTTGTGATGCAGCTAAGGATTTATAGAAGGTATAGGCACACAAGTACCAGGTTAAGAGTGTCGAGTTGCGGCATAAAACGCGACGCGGTAGCAGCGTGGATGCTTCGCGTCGGCAGCGTTGGCAGCGGCTGGCATTACCAGTGCAGACAAGCAAAGCAGTGCCCAAAAATACTACATTGCCACAACAACCCTAATTCCCTATCTAAGACAAATGACCGCACGATTCGTAGTCCGCCTTTATCGCCGACACGTTGGGAGCGTCCATATTCCGCTCCTCCATATGTATTCACATACGTGTTAGTACACATTGGCACAAAGTGGGGATGCTGAAACACAAATCGACATTTGTAAATACGATTTTTACACTGTGGCTCGGTGCGCACAATAGTTTGGTTTTTTGTGTGCACGCAAAGGATTTAAATTTTATCGGAGCTCGTCGGCCACGGAGGAAGGTTAGAATGCTTTACGTACACAAGATGGCGTATCGAAAACATACTAGAGCGCATAGTTTGTGGTTCATTACCGGAGTTCAACATGAAAGCTGTGTCATCCTGCACCAATTTGCGAGGCACGTCGCGCCTGTGTCCTAGTTTGTTCACCGATCGGTCCATGTTTACTTTCCTGTACCACATTTTTTGTTTTTCAGAATCGTTGCCAGGAGCTTGCGGAGACCCGGAAGATTAGATGATCTGAACAGTCAAAACCTCTGCAGTTGTTCAGAAGAGTACAACCAAGCCCTCGTTCCCGTCCAAAAGGAGCGTTGTCTTAACTTGTTATTTCGATTTAAAATGTGAAGCCTGTGTGAATCTTGACAGTGATTCTGCTGCGAGCCTTGCAGGGAAACGAAATTAAGTTATAATCTGTTGCAATTATCTCGACTTTGCAATAGCTTGCCACCAAGGCCTGTCGACAAGTTTTCAACATTGTTAATTAGTTTACCTGAACACTTGTAACATGGACACTGTTGTTCGCAGGCCATGCCTGTCACACAGCCAAGATACGTCCAAAAATTTTTGCTATAAAATGCTGATAGTTGGACAGCATCATACCTTCTCACATTTTCTTCAGAGCGAACATTCAAATGTTCGCGAAACCAATCGAACTCAAGAAGTTAGCACTTTGTGTTGTACCAAAACAAGCATTCCAGTGTTTAGCAAGATAGTATTGTAGTTCTATACGTACTCTCATAAGGTCTTCTCTGTACCGCCTATAGTTTGATTTGCCCTGAAAACTCACTACGAACAGCAAGTATTCCACTTCTCTCTCGTATTTCAGTAAAAAAAACCTTAAATGTCTACCGGACATATTCGCTAACTTCTTTCGCCCCGCAAAATATTACTATCTGCGCAAACCGGATTGGCAAACTTTATGTTTATCTTGTGAAAGGTTATTAAAAGGCCATTTAATGTACCAAGAAGAATGTAGCATACTTATGTCCTCAAAAGCTCAGTATATATTAGTAATCTCGTCGCTGGCACTATTTACAGCATCCATGCGAAATTTTGTTGGTCTCCGCACAACATTCGCGCAGCATTGTTCGAAGCAAATAGACAATATACTATTCTTTACCTTAGATTTCAAATTCAGCCGTGAAATAACGCGAGTATGGACAGTCACTGCCAGCGCAAGTCCACTACTTAAATGCAGTTTCGTGACACAGTGACTACGACAGCTGTCTTTACCTCTGTTTTGAACCTCGTAATCCGAAACATCTACTCCGTCGGACATCACTGCAGTCTGCCTCTGTCACAACGTCTGGTAGCTTATTGCAACCGCATCACGAACTTTTTGACTACAAAGAAGCCTAGGACACTAACCGATGATGCCTCAAAATTACTGTTTAGCTTCGACGAACATTTTTTATGTTCGCGAAAAATTCTTGACAAGCTTATGAACTCAAGCCTTATCGTAGACCCTAATTGGTCTCACTAGACATAAAGCACATATATTTTGAAGCGATGATCAGCGTACTGTCGACTGCCCTCTATGGAACTTCAGATTACGGTCTTTCTGACTTCTCCGGATCAGCGCCT
This sequence comes from Gracilaria domingensis, assembly GCA_022539475.1. Classification (NCBI taxonomy): domain Eukaryota; phylum Rhodophyta; class Florideophyceae; order Gracilariales; family Gracilariaceae; genus Gracilaria; species Gracilaria domingensis. Next base: position 55,446 of record VCMS01000402.1, read on the forward strand.
ACGGGAGATGGCAGGAAAGGTTCTTAACATAGAACTATGGCATAACGTAATTTACCATTCTTCGAGAGTATATAAGCTGCTACATTTTTACATATCTAAAATTCAATAGTCTTTCATCGAAAAACGCTTCAAGGTTATGTCAAGATTTCGACTGAATCAGTTCTGCGAGACAAGATGTATCCCAATAAAATCGTAAAACCTTTCCAAAGAAACCTATGTTAGATTTCTAATCATTTCCATACATAGAACTCTTAGTTAGACATGGCAAAACATCCTAAAGAAACCATCTTGGTCTGCTTAACATAAACTCGTTTCGACCTAAACGAAAAATCATAGTTTAAAACCCTCTCTTCCTATCTATTCTTTATCGTTATCCTCCCACACAAAACCCTATATTGCTAGATGTCTCTCCACCCAGCTAAGTTAAGAACGATTGAAGAGTAGTGTTCCATTACTTATCTTCGCGTTTAGTGGGTAACACCACATAACATTTTTATGCCTGACAAGGTCCGACGTCCAAAATCCTCGGTATCAGTATTATACCTGATCAATATCTTGTTCCTCGATAGCAAGCATCACGAGTTTTCTCTTGCCGAGGCTATTCACGGACCGTCCGCAAGACTCTATCAACCAGCGCATCAAAGTGTTCCTAGTTCCATGAACGCCATTGAACTTATAACTGTTTCGCTACTGCAAACAAAAACTTTAATATGCTTTTCACCCATATGGTCCTGTGTATCCAGGAAACGATGATCAGACAGTGACATTAATGCTTAAACCGGGAACTAACTATTTCCGGTCGAGCGCGAATTCCAGATGCATTTCTTTAGCATTCTGCAACACAGAATCAGGAGGTGATACATTGCACTTCATCGCTCTATCTGTTATCGGTCACTATACACTCATTGGTAATATACCAGTTGCCTAAGGTTTGACTGAATAACTTATTGTAGTCAGGATTGTTAATGCCACACTAAAACGGCGTCCATTGATTCCATAATATTATCCCTCCTTTGACAAAACTCATATTACTACTCGTTACCTTACACCAGACAGATGTGCGTTTGGAGAAACACACACTTTGTCGCTAAAAGCTTTGGCTGCACAAATAGTAAAAATCGACTCATCGCATACTACCTGTAGCAAATGCTATGAAAGTGGTATAGTAAGAGCAAATCGGGGCTTTTGACATGTTATTCTTCGAGCTATGTTAAGTATATCGATATCTATACGGTATACTCATGCGAACAACGTACAAATTTAAATGCTTTTTTAGGATTTAGATCAATAGCAACGACCATTTCCTGAAGCTCTTTCACATTCCATACTCCACACTAAACTAGTTGATTCTGCGCCATGCTCAGTAATTATACTTTCTTCGCAGCACACATAAGGCCCCACAAAAAGCACTGCTTAATTTCTCGTTCCACAATGGATGAGTTGTGTAGAATAAAGAATCTAGAGCCATGTACCACCGCTTTGCCAAGAAACACTCCTAAAATGCTCCTAACTGTCTACAGAGGTTTTATTCATCTGGCCAATTTCACGTCAGAACGTTCCGCAGAGATGGCCGTTGATGCGGCGTCGTCGCGAGTAACAGAAACCGGTCTTCTATAGCACTTGAAGTGCTATTGTCATCGGACGCATGGAAGAAGTTAGTTTAGGCGATGTTCTTTGATCTATTCACGGCTCACGAGCGACAACGACGACTGATTAAATGGCATTTCCTTTCTGCCAATGATCATATAAAACCATTCTCAACGAACTTTCACAATGCACGGGTCTGTGCGTTGCAGCGGCTTATGTTTTGCGCGTCCTCGTCACTGTACGATCAGAGAGAATGAGTTTTATCCATGTATCGTCATGTACACGACTTCTTTCGTTCGCCACAATGTGATTATACGTTCTAGTGTACTCGTTCAGACATTACACAACATACCGTATTTATGGACGCCATAAGTCCTTGAGATTTGATCTGTTGATGGATGATATCACTGAAATACTTCGATCTATCCTTGATAGATTTTTTAACATGCCGTTTATAGACGTAATAAACAAATATTTATATTATGAGAAATTATAGGGTGGAAGAAGAGTTACACGGAGTCGTCGCCTTTGGATTGAAAAGCTTGATTCTGCGTATTGGTCTTCGCGAATACTTTGCGCGAATTATCACGGATAGGTGAGCATGACGTCTTTAACCATGTCTGGTGGCGACCTATAGTAACTACAAAGCCATACCTCGTCACATTTGACTTTCTCTAGCAGACCAGAGCGCCATAGTCGGCCCAGATACAAGAGAGAAGGGGCGGGTTTTTTCGATAATCATCAATCTATCATTTCATACATAGAAACTGTATGTTGCAGAATTATGTTCTACGTACTTCGACTCTCAATCACATTCGAAAGATTCAGCGAGTATAACAAAGTAGAAAGTTCACTTTACCTCTTCTCTAAGAATGTTCGGCTACATCCTCCATGTTTCTGGTAAGGAAGAAATTGTCTTTTCAATTATCTAAAGAGAAATAACACCCACTATAGTCTCGTCCAAATAATGCCCCTAAATGCTGTTTACTTTAAAGAATCATGACCAATGATTGAGAGCTCTCTCTCTCTCTCATTGCGAAAAGTGACGATCTTCCTTTTTGAGCTTGACTAATTTATTCCAAAGTGTCAAGAGCAATTCATGAAGACTTTCGGCAGTAGACTTATAGCATTAGAAACTTATCGATGTAAAGGTTTCAAACCTCGCTACCACGAAAACACCAGCCAACATGAAACTCTCGCGTGAAAGAAGAGTACCCGCCATAGTTAGCACGTCGCTACAACAAAGTTCGTTGGTCAGTATGTTACGCGAATATTCGAGCGGAATGTCCTATGTTGCAATGTACACACATGTTTCCTTGATAAGTATATTCACATGTGCTTTTTATTATCTTTCTTGCCACTTGACAAAGTTTCCTTAACTTTAAAAAAAGCAGGTCTCTAAAGGAATACTTAAACTGGATGTTTGCAGATGCTATGAATTTGACACGTTCATCCATACTTCATCTTCATTAGCGCGCAACGTTACAGACGTACGACATAAGAACGCCTTCTCATTGAGCATCAAAAGATAATACAGTTTAGCAAGGTTTGCAAATACCCTTTCATCAAATAATCAGTCCATTGAATTTGTTCTGGAGTTACGCAAAATCTATTGAGATACAATTATGAAAGAGCAGGATTACATACTGTGACTATGAACTCCTCAAAGAACCAGTGCGGTACCGTGCCACTTGCCCAGACGAGATCTCAATTAGTGAAAAGTTCGGCACTCAAAGCCCAAGTTCAGTATCTTCTGTCTCATTTCCTCTATTAACCAGTTCTCCTTAGCCGAAGAATAAGACTGGGAACTCATTGCCGTTCTCGGATTTGCCCTTCCTACCTTCACCCCTTCGTCCCGTTTACACCCTGTTTCGACTCTATAGAAGCCCAAAAGAAAGCGCACCCTACCCTAACAGCTAAATTTCGCACGCTGTTAAAACTTCTAACGAATGATAACTACAAAAATTAGGGACTAGCGGATGGTACGAAAGCGAGAAAGTTTGCAGTTCCATGACAGACGTTGTTCCAGAACACAAACTCCTTGACACCATATCAGTGCTTGTCAATCGAATCGAAAAGAATTTACGCCAGCTTGCATACTGAAAACGGTTCATGTTACTATCCTGATAAGAAGTCTGCGTACGCAACTAACTTAGACAGCACTAGACTTATCTGTCTAAAGATCCCTCGATAACCTTTTTCCTCGATCCTAGCATGGATCCCATACCACGCGACAATGAACCCCTATCTTGCTAGATTCGATCCATCAATAGTCAGATAAGTCATGACGGACGGAAACTATTCTGTAGATGCAATCGTAATAAGTGGGATTTA